>JASAOO010003097.1:0-21722 GCA_030849075.1 Zelonia costaricensis | reverse complement strand
ACGGCACAACGAAAAGTCCACGACGCGGAGAGGGAGACGCGCTGCAGCCTGCTTCGCGGAGTCGTCAGGGCCTCGCGCGCGCACGTGCGTACCAGTCCATGTGCGTTGGTGTCTATATATGTGTGTGTCGGGTCTTCCTCCCTTGTGGGCAAGTCGCGGCTCCGCAGCTGTGGACTCGCCGCCGTGTTCTCACCCTGGCCGCCGCGCCACGCTTGCGGTGACGTCCCCATGGCGTCCACCCCCGCGACCCCCCAAAGGCAGCGACGTGGCGAGAAGCAGAAGCGTTGTGTCCAAGGGTGAAGGCGCCTCTCCCCGCCTTCCCCAGTGCGTCAGCCGGTCAACCAGCCCACCACCCGGCAACACCCGTCCTCCGCTTGCACAGGCAGAGGCACGAACGCAAGAGGCGGTGGGCAGCGAGCGAGAGTGAGAAAGGCACCGTCCACCGCATCGTGGCGCATCTCGTGCCCATCGGCTCCTCCAGTTTGGGTAGAAGGCGAGTGCCATCACGAGGGGGCGCACCCACCAGCGGCGGCGGCGACGACCACCCACTCCACCTCACATGTACCACGTCTGGTACGAGCCGTGAAAGAGGTCGATGATGTTGCGGCCACTGGCGAAGTCCTTCGTGGCCACCAGCGCCGTCGGCGCCGGCGTGCGCGGCGTCCGCTGCGACGCAGCCGCGGCAGATGCACCACGCGCCTTGCTCGCCTCGTCGCCCCCGTCCGCCGTCATCGAACCGCGCAGGGACGCCGCACCTGGCGACCGCCCGCTGCCGCAGCCGCCCTCCGTCGCCGGCGTGGGTGAGGGGGTGGGCGAGCTGCGGCGCCGCTCCGGCGAAGCGTCGACAGAGCCGCTCGCAACCGCCGGCGGCAGCGTGGGCGGCCCCGTGGCGCGGCGACGACGGCGCTGCTGGTGCGGGTGCAGCCTGCGACGGCGGCCGCACTCGAACACGCTGGGAAGCAGGCGCAGCTGCCGCCGCTTCGCAGGGATAGCCCCAGCCCACAGGGACTCCCAGAAGAGAAGGCTGCTTTGGGCCTCGCCGGTGCACGACGGGACCTGGTCCTCCGCCTCGGCGATGTTCAGCGCCGCGCGGCGGAGGTCCTCGAGCAGGTAGTGTGAGGGCAGCACGTACTTGACCAGCTCCGCCCGCAACTCGTCGATGCGGTTCAGCAGCTCCGGTACGTGGCGCAGCGGCGGGGCGCGGCTCCGCTCCACCAGCTGCTGCACCTTGCGGTGGAAGAGGTGGGTGGGGTGCGCGTGCGCCGGGGTCGGGCACGGGTGGCCCATGATATCCGCGGTGAGGAGCTGCTCGATGAGGTCGTTGGACAGGCTCCCGCGGCTGAGGTGCAGGTCGGCGCCTTCGCGGGCGCACCGGGCGCACTGGCACGGCACGCCGTGGTAGTGCACCGCCCACTTCTGGCGCACCTGCCACGGCCAGTGTTGCGGGAAGTCGTCGTCCAGCGCCATGGTGAGCTCCTCGCCCTTGCAGATGAAGCGGGCCGTCACGATGCCGTGCAGCGTGTCGGACCACACGCAGTTCGGCTCGCACGAGTGCCGCAGCAGCAGCCGCTCCGCGTAGAAGGCGCTGCACCGGCTGTCCGCATGGTCGACGGCGAGGAGGCGCACCACAAAGAAGATGACGAGAAGTTCGTCCTCTGGCGCTGGTGCCACCGCGGCGGCGTCGGCGGGGGCCTCGGCGGCGGTCCGCCGGCGTCGTGCGACGCGTCGCTGTTTATTCTCGTTCGCCTCCCGCGCTCCGTCCTCCTCTTCCTCATCTGGCATCGTCGCGTCCGCAGCCGTGATGGGCGGCGCGGGGGCCACACACGCGCGCCACTCCGCCAGCGTGTGGGCCACCTCTGCCGGCAACGCGTGGTGCAAGCGAGGTTGTACGCCGCGCCGCACCTGCGCCCGCACCTCGGCCGCGCCGCGCGCGTTGCACTGCAGGCCGCTGAAGACAGTGATGCAGAGCGGCAGCACGCGGCGGTGCAGGTCCAGCGCGCTCCACCCACCGCCCGGCAGCACCTCGCCTGCCGGCAGCGGGTCGACCTGGCCCACAGCTGGAGCAGTGGCAGTGGCAGCAGCAGCAGCAGCTGCTCCTGTGGCGGCCAGCGCCTCCGTCCGCCGGTGCAGCACCACTCGCATCGCGCACTCGTGGAGGCTGTGACGCTCCCGGTACGCCTCCTCGCACGCCGCGCTGCAGTAGGCAACACCGTGACACACCGCGCAGCTCGTGAGCCGGGCGCTACTGGAGAGCTGCAGCGGGTTCACCTCGCGGCCGCACGCGTTGCACGTCACGAGCGGCGGAGACTCGGCCGCGCCGAGGCTGCCCATGGAAGCACCGCCGCTGCCGTCGCCGTGGGCGCGCGACGCCGAGAGCGCGGCGACGGCCATGGCGTACTCTGCCGCCTCGCTGCCGCCGGCTGCGGTGGTGTCGTCAACGGGGTCCACGTGTGAAGGGGTGGTGAGCGCGGTGGCGCATGGACCGCCCGCGGGGAGGGCGAGGGCGGAGCTGCCACCAACGGGTGAAGTGGCGTCGGCGGGCGGGGCGAGCTGCACGTGTTGGCCAACGGCGAAGGGCCCGGCGGCGCGGACGAGCGTGAGGCCGCGTGGGATGCCGCCGCGCTCGGCGTGGCACACCCGCACCTGCGTGCGCTGCCGGGAGAGAAGGAAGTCCAGCGGCTGCGACGACGATGGAGGCGCCGCTGCCGCCGCCGCTGTCTGTCCGTCGAGGGTTGCGCCCCCGATGTCGTCCAGGGGGGCGTCGGTTGCGGCAGTCAGCTCGTCACGCTCTGCGTGTCCCTGCGCCGCGGCGCGCTGGCCCTCGCGGACCGCGTTGATGACCGCCTCTGCCTCCTCCTCTGGCAGCTCCTCCACCCGACGTCCAGCGCCACCACCGCTCATCTCCGTTGCGTCCAGCACGCGGATCGACTGGCGCGTCATGGGCACCGGCGCCGTGTCCAGCAGCAGCGGCGCCTCGCACACACGCTCCTCCAGGGCGCTCAGCTCGCCCAGCACCCCCTCCCCGTACTCCCGCTCGAGCGACAGGCCCGCAGACAGCAGCTGCTCGCTGACCCACCGCACCACCGTCTCCACGTAGGGCCCGAGGGACACCTGCAGCTCGCCGTCGGACAAGAGAATAGCGCGGCACAGGTACGTGTGGGCGTCATCGGCCGTGCACACGACGCCGCCAAGCTTCACGAAGTAGCGCCGGGCGTCGCGGCGCACCTCCTCACCGGACCGCGGTGGCATGCTCGGGCTGCTCTGTGCGTCGGTGGCCTGCTGCTCCGCCTCCTGCTCGAGCAGCCGGCTCACGATGCACATGCCAATGGCGGCGTAGGCCTTGGGGATGATGGGGTAGGTGGCAAGCAGCTCCCGCGCCGTCGTGACGNCAGCGGTGCCAGTCCCCCGCGGCGTGGTGGCACACGCACAGGTTGCCCGCGACCTTGACAAACTCGTCCATGGCGGCTTTGGTGGCGGTGCGGTCGGCCAGAAAGCGATCGAGGGCTGCGTCGAAGGCGCGCACCGCGTCGCCGAAGCGGCCCTCCTCGAAGAGCCGATTGCCCTCGAGGTGCAGCGCACGCACCGTCTTGCCCGTCATCGCGAATCGCGAGAGCTGGAGGGGAGGAGAGGAGAAGAGAAGAAGCTGTGGGAGCAAGGGCAGGGGGGAGGTGGAGCGGCGCACAGTGCAGCGCAGCTAAGGAATGCGCAGAGAGTGAGAGAGGGGAGGGGGGAAGGGCCGGGTACAACGAGGTGGGGGGGGAGAAGGGGAACACAACCAAGAAGAAAGACGGGAGGAGTACGAAGGACACGGGGGGGACGATGTTGAGTTGATGTGACGAGGCCCGGGGCGGCAAGACGGGACACCAGAGAATGCAGCACGGCGCCGCACACACACACACAGAAAGAGAGAGACAACAAGGGGGGGACAAAAGCAAGGAGGTGGACGCCGTGGCGCGGGAGTGCCGGAGGAGCAAGCAGGTTGGGGAGAAGAAGAAGCACGAGTCGAGTGCAGACGTGCTTCCAAGTCGTGTTACTCGAGAAGCACGCACTCGGCAGCGCGAGGTGAATGGGTGGAGACAGAGGACTCAAGACGCGAGTGGTGTGTGTGTGTGTGTTCCTGTGACAGTGGTGGGCTGGACAGCACCGCCTCACATGCACAAGCGCGTCGCCGTTCTATGGCGTGCGTGACCCGAGCGAGCAGCTGAACGGAGGGGAAAGGGGGAGGGAGTGGATGATTGAACCTCCTCTACACAAAAACGAACAGCGCACCGCGCACACACACACGAGATGAGTGAAGGCGGGGCAGGATGTGGGAGAGAGCCGAGCGAAACTGTCCCTCAGGTGACGGACGTCGGAGGAGTAGAGGCAACTTGTGTTGCGTAGAGTCGTGCGCCGGGCACTTCTGTGTGTGTGTGTGTGTGTGTGCACACGTCGAAGGCGTTGAAAGGGAGAGGAAGGGCGAAGGAGGAAGGGGGGGCAGTACGCACGCGGTTCGTCCTCCACAACGCCAGCAAAGGGGGGGGGGCATGCGGGGTGGGCAGAAGGGGGCGGGGGTCCACGTCGCACCTCTGGCGCCGCAATGGCTGCACATCCTTGTCCCTCAACGGCTGAACACCGCTAGAGCGGCACTGAAGCAGCGCATCGACGCCTCTAAGAGAGGGAAGAAGGAAAGTGATTTCAAACCCAACGACGGAGGCGACAGCGCGCGCGGGGGGGGGGGGGGAGGGGCGGCAGCCGGCTGGTTGTGACGAGGACGCACCTCACAGCTGTGCATGGCGTCGCGGGCTGTGGCGGGGTCCGTACGCATATCGTGACGGCGAAGAGAGGTGGGCATCAGCACAAGGGTTTCATCTCCGCCTCTCCCCGACCCACCGCTCTCCGTCTGACCTCGCTGCCCTGCACCCTACGCCGACGCCTCCGCCGCCGCCAGTCGCTCCTCCGTGAGCAGCGCGTGGTACACCGCCTCGGCGGCGCTGCGCGAGACGGCGCGGCCCGCATCTTGCAGCAGGCAGTCGCGCAGCGCGGCCAGCACCTGCTGCTGGTGCTCCGTCGGCCGCTGGCTCAACACGTCCAGCACGGCAGCGGCGCCGATGGCGTCCATCGTCTCGAATGCCTCGCGCCGCACGTCAAAGCACGCGTCGTTCATGCCCAGCACAACGCTTCGGACCGCCTTGGCCCCGCACGCCCGCAGCCCAAAGGCTGCCGCCGTCCGCGCGACCACCGCGGCGCCCTCGAGCAGCGTCTCGCACACGTACAACTCCCCGTGGGCCCCGCCGTACTTGCACAGGTACAGGCACAGTACCTTCAGCACGTTGGTGGGCAGCAGCGCCGCCTCCATCACGGAGGTGAAGACGGTGAAGCAGGAGTTTGGCGCCTCGCTCTGGTAGTACACAGCCGCCTCCTGCACAGAGGTGACTGTGTCGAGTGGGAGCGAGTCCGCCGCGCTTGCGGCAGCGAAGCTGTCCTCGTCACCGAGAGCGAGGCGGCTCGCGTCGCTACGGTGCAGCACCTCAGCGAGGGCCCGCACGCAGAGCAGCACCGTGTCCTCTTCCAGCGCCCCCTGCGTCGCCGTGAGGCGGCCCAGCGCCTGCACCAGCTCATCCAGCAGCGCATCCGCCTCGGGGGTCGACCCCGGCGCGGAGCCGCCACCGACCGCCTCGCCACACGCCGCGTACACGTCCGTGTCGGCCAGCTGGTACGCGCACCAGTGGTGCACCGCCGGAGGGGGGCGGGGGTCGCTGAGAAGCTCCAGCAGTGCCCGCACGCCGCCCTGCCGCTGCTGCGCGAGGCACCAGACCACCGTCGCCGACTGGAGGAGGGGCAGCGGGGAAGCCGCGGACGTAGTCGGCGACGATGCGGGCGAACTTGGCGGCGCGATCAAGCGCATGAGGAGCGTCACGACCGCGGGTGGGTCTGCCAGGATCGGGCCGATGCGGGCAAGCCCGACGCACGCCGCGTGCCGCACCCGCCACTGCGGCGAGCCGCTGAGCAGCTCCTGATACGCGGGCAGGAGGGCCGCCGCGCAGTCCTCCGTGCACGCGGGCGGGGCAAGGGCGTTCACGCACACCGTCCCAGCTGCCACAGCCGCCGCCACGGCCACGCTCTCCTCCGCATCGGCCGGCGTCTCGGCGCGAGCCCCGATGCCGCTCCCAGCCGCCAGCGCCACACCCGCCGCTGCAGCACCCCCCGCAGCGCCACCGTCACCGCCAACGCCGCCAAATGCCGCGGTGACGCGGCGCATCGTGGTCGCGTGGCGCAGGTGCAGCCGGCGCACACACCGCAAGAAGAAGTCGGTCACGGGCTGCACGACGTGCACGCGTGCCTCGGCGGGCAGCGTGCTGAGCGAGAGCAGCGCCTGCTCCTGCACCAGCGGGGCGGCAGACGGCGCGAGCAGCGCCCGCACGAGGGCCGTCTCCACGGCAAAGAGCGCGTCCTTGTCGTCGGCGAAGAAGTCGCGCAGGCTGAACGGCAGCCGAGGCACACGCCGCAGCGGTGACAGCGCGTCCACCACGTTGGCCAGCACGCGGTGCATCGCACGGCGCAGGTCGGTCATCGCCGGCGCACACCACCGACACGCCGCGGCGAACATGACGGAGCCGCAGAGGTCCGCATCCAGCGCGTCGCTCAGCAGCGTCGTCACAGAAGCGTGAGCGGGGGCGACGCGGAAGCGGTCAGAGCGCAGGTAGGCGAGCATCTCGCGCCGCGCCAGCTCCGCATCCACGACAAGGTGGGTAGGGCAGTACGGCGGGGGGCTCTGGATGTGCAGGAGGTGGGCCCCGGTGGGCGCCGCTGTGGTCGCCATGGGGGCAAACGCAAACGGCTCACTGCTGGCCCACAGGGACTGCAACTCCGACAGCGGCGGGGCCACGGCCGCTGCAGGCGCACGCCCCGCGACGAGGCGGTAGGGCAGCGCACTGGCCGCCGCCCCCGCGCTCGCGACGTCGCGCTGCTGCGGCGGGGTTTGCAGCGTGCCGGCCGGCACGCACAGCACGCTTGTGTGCCCGTGCAGCGCGTAGCTGAAGGTGCTGACCGCGTAGGCGGCACCGGCCAGCACGTGCGGCGCCTCGAGCTGCTCCGTCAGCACCCGCAGCAGCGCCCGCAGCCCGTCAGCGCCCCCAGCCGTGCGAATCGCGAGGCCGACGAGGCGCACGTCGCACACCGACGTGCGGGACGGCGGGGGGAGCCACAGCATCAGCTGCAGCAGCGTCGGCAGAAGCGTCGTGGCACCGCTGCCGAGGCCGATGATGGCGCAGAGCACGCGATTATTCTCGTCCGGGTCCTTGCCAAGTCCCGCAGTGGATGCCGCCTCCTCGGCGTGCGAAAAACTGGCCCTCCCACTCGCCACGGCGGAACCGGTGCGGCTGCGAGGGCGGGTGTGTGCGGCAGTGGCCGCGTCAGCGACGGAGTCCGCCATCATCGCCTCGAGACGGCCACGCAGCCACGGGGCCACGACGTACTCCAGCGCAGCCGGCTTGTTGAGCAGCAGGCACAGCGCCAGGCCGTCGACCACGATGGACTCTGCCGCCCCCGCGTCGCAGTCCAGCTCAGCATAGGCACCATCCCCACCACTCCCATGGCCGCCTGGCGTGGGCGGCGCGCCGTCGGGGTCCGTGGTGCGGGCTGCCCAGGCGTCACCCATCGCCTGCAGCTCTTTCGTGAGCCGCCGTGAGCTGGTGGCGTTGACGCGAGAAAGGTAGTCGAGAAACGGGACGGCGTCGGTGCAGGCCGCGGGGAAGAGTGGGGTGGCGTGGCGCCGCTCCGCACTCTCATCCCGGCTCGTGCGTGGGGTCGGCGAGTCGGCGGCGCCGTCAGCGCCCTCAGCGCTGGGGGTGGCCGCCGCCGCAGCGAACGTGGATGCTGCGGTGGACGATGGAGGAGGACGCGCCTCCGCGGACACGCCAGCCGTACCGCCACCCGCGTCGCTGCCGCCCCCGTCGACGTCGTCGGGCACGGCGTCCTCAGGTGGAGGTGCGGTGTCGCGGCGGTCATAGCTGAGGTCCACGGCCTCCCTGGAGAGGTGCGGTGGGGAGGCGATTCGCTTCTGTGGAGCGCGGCGGGCAGACCCGGGTAGAGCGGCTTCGATGTCGCGTCGTTCCTGAGCCGCCTGCGTGCTTGCGATGCCGACGTTGGATGGAAGAGCGGGCTGATTTGCCGCCTCTGTCCCCGCCTCATCAGCGCGTGGCAGCCTCCGATCCACTGCTGAGTAGAAGTCGGAGAGGTCGCCGCGTGACGGCGCTGCAGCTGCGGGACGCAGACCATCGCGCGTCGCCTGTCTCGTGTGGCTCGTGCTTGAAGACAGTGTCACGGCGCGGTGCAGCGTGCGCCACCGTTCCGAGTGTGGCGCGGACATGGACGTCGTGATGTGGCTGCGACTCCCGCCGTCACTGCCGTTGCTGTTCGACGGTGCGTCCCCGTTTGGGCTGGCCAGCAGGAGGGAGGCGCTGGGCGACGAGAGCGTTGCGGCAGCGGCGGTGGCGGTCGCCGAGTCGTCCACGTCAGCTCGACTGGGGGGCTTTGAGCCAATACCGTCGGGCGCCACTGCGTTGCGACTGCGATGCGGCAGGCCCGCGCGAGGCGGCGGCACCACCGCTGCCGCGTCGTCAAAGCTGTGAGGGTGGTGATGCGCAAAGAGGGGCGCTGGAGAGCCGCCAGCCGACCGCGCGGCAACGCTGGCCAGCACCGCCTGCATCGTGTCCTTATCGAAGTACTCCTCCAGCGACGCCGCCGCGGCGACGGCGCGCTCGGTTGCCTCCGCATCGGAGAGCGCGGGCAGCACCACCGGGGCCGGAACGGGGCCGTGCGTGCGGGCCGTCACAGCGGGCTGCCACCCGTGCCGCACCGCGCTGCCGCCGTGCCTGCCACCGTCGACGCTGCCTCGACGCGAGCGGGTGCGATCGGCCGAGTCGTACCGGTGGCGGCGGTGCGACAGCTCCGCGGTAGCAGCGGTGGCGTTGTGACCAGGCGAGGTGTAGCGGCCGCCCCAGTCCACACCCGCACGCTCCTCGTGCCCCGCCGTCACGCGAGCGGCGCGAGCTGCTCGCACCGCCGCAGCAGCAGCAGGCTCCCATGACGTCTGCACTGACGCAGCTCGCTCCTCAGTGAGTGGCGGCGCGTCGACGGTGGACGGCTGCGTATTAGCTGGTGCGTACGCGTGTGTGTAGAAGTCGTCGACAGCCGCGCCGCTGTCGCTGCCTTCATCAGCGTACTGTCCCTGGCGCCTCGGCGCTGCGGATGGTGTTCGCGTCGGGGTCGTGGCGGACGCGGCGCGCGCGGCGAAGGTGTGGGTCGCGCTGTGCTCATGTGCTGCGCTCGCTGGACGTGGCGGGCGGTCTCTCGAGGGACTGGGCGAAGGCTGTACAGGACGCGTGATGCTGTCGGCGCGGAGAACATCAAGCTGGCGCAGCACCGCGTACGCGCGCGACAGCCCGGTGGTGGACATGACGCACCTCCACGTCAACACCAGAAAATGGAAACAGGGAGAGACGCGACAAGGGAGGCGAACGGGGCGGGTCACCCGCGATGCACAGCACAGGCCGCCGTGATGGTGCCGTCCCGCACCACGTACCCGTCGGTGGGTGCGGGTGCAACTGGAATGCCGAGGTGTCGTACAAGACGAGAAATGCAAGAGTGGCGCAGCGGGCAGGCGGCGGCGGTCTAGGGAAGCAAGATCTATGTCGGTGTAAACATGAGGGGGGTACTGCGTGTGTGTGCGTGCGTGTGTGTGTGTGGACTTGTACAGGTACACGTAGCCGAGGGAGGAGACGGCTATGCGAACAGTCCTGCTGCTGTGGGGAAGCCGTCAGAGAGCACAGCGCACGAGGCTCAAGAGAGGGGGGAGGGAGGCAATCACGCGCCTACACGGCCACGGACAGTCAAAGCAGGCCCACGAGTGCGAGTGAAGGGGGGCACTTGCAAGTGCTGGTGCGAGAGAGGGAGGGGAGAGGGGTGAGAGGTGACAATAGGCTGTGATTGTGGTGTAAGTGAGGCGGGGGAGGGCGGGGAGGGGGAGGGCGGCCGTGGCGATCCTCGTTTGCCTGCCTCAGCTCGTGGGGCTTGTGTGGCGCACTCGCACCGGCGAGGGAGGGAAGGGAGGAACTCAGCCAAACCGCCACACGGTGAGGCATGCACGTGACCGCGTCCCTTCTGTTTGTTTGGGGCGCCGCGTCGAGGGTGGGAGCGCGCAGGGCTTGCCAATAGCCGGCTCGAGCGCGTCCGCAGCGTGCTACTGACGGTGCTCCTCCCTCCGCCGCCCCAGAAGGGAGAAGAGGAAGACGCGAACAGCCTCTTGGGTGAGGCGTTGGAGGTGGCTTTGCGTTGGGAGGCATAGCAGGAGCGGTAGAGTAGGCAGCAGCGCTCGAGCGAACGGGCGCTGCCCATGTAGCAGGACGGAAGAGTAGTGAAGTATGAGAAGGGCCAAGAACAGGCAAGGGCGCAACAACTTCTGGCGGACACGCGAAACGGAGGGGGAGGCGGGAGAGGGGTGCGCTCCTTGTCCCCGCTCGCCCACGTATACCCGCAAGACACGCGGCACGCTCGGTGGTGCGCTCCCCGCTCACCCCGCGACGCTGTAGACGTGCGGGTGCCTGCGATTCGTCCAGTCGGCACGGCTCTGATGAGGCGGAGTGTTCAGCACCGCCGGCGACGACGCGTCTGGCAGTGCCTCCGAAAACTCCAGCGCGCTGCGGCGGATGATGATCATGTTCGGCTGCACGCGGTACACGACGAGCTGGTCGAGTCGCCGCACACGCGAGCAGGCAACGTAGATGAGGTGCGCACAATCGAAGAACTTCTCGCAGTCGAGCACCACGGTGCCCTGCAGCGTCAGGCCCTGGACCTTGTGCACAGTGAACGCGTAGCCGAGCTGCAGCGGCATCGTGAGCACCTCGTGGCCGTAGAAGTACGTCTGCGCCGTGCCGCCCAGCACCACCGAGGTCGGCGGCACCTGCACCACCTCCCCACTCAGCAGCCGCACGACCGGTAGCTGCTCGAAGAGCCGTTGCCGGCTTATGCGCTTTAACATGATTCGCATCGAGCGATCAGAGCGGCGCGGAAATAGGGCAGAGTCGGGTGGCGCGAAGGCCTCCACGACGCCGACGCTGCCGTTCGACACGGTGCGGGAAAGGTTGCGCGTGATCATGACACGGCACCCCAGCTTCAGCCGAAGCGGGGCGAGGGACGTGGCGGTGTCGGCGCTCGTCATATCTGCCAGCGCCATGGACACGCTCAGCGGGATCAATGAGGTCGGCTCCTCGCCGAGCATCGCCACCAGCCAGCCGCCAAGCCGCTCGGCGACACCCGCTGCGATCTCCGCCCACTCTGCCGCACTGAACGGCGCCACCGTGCGACGCCGGCGCCGCAGCGTGACAGCGGCAACGGAGCGGCGACAAGAAAACGCACGCGCGACGCAGACGGTGCTGTCGGCGCTGGAGGGGGCGGCCGAGGTTGGCGTGGCGGGCGGGTCGGTGCTGGACTCGCTCTGCTCCTCTGCGAAGGCTGCGGCCTGCTCCTTCTCCCGGCACCGCAGTCGCAGCACGAAGCGCGTCTCCAGCGTGCCCTCGGCGCGCACCGGCATCACCACCACCTCGTGATCGAGCAGCTGAAGTGGCGCACACGCCGCACCGTCGTCGCTGCGGCCGTTGCGACCAAGCACGCGCCGAGCCTCGGCCAGCAGCACCTCCATGAGCTGCTCCCGTGGTGGCATAGCGGCGCGCATGCCGTCCTCCCCCCGCTGTAGCTCCACGAGTGCGGACGCCGTGAAGGTGCCGCAGAGCTGCAGCGGGCCGCGCTGTGGCGTGAAGGTCATCTCCTGCGTCGTCAGCTCGCCGAGTTTGCGTTCGTTGAGCTGCAGGGCCTCGCGCCGGCGGGGAAAGATGTAGGTGACGTGCGTGGCGTCCGCGGGGATCGGGCGATCGAGATATCGGAAGAGGCTCGCCTCGAAGCGGCCATGCCGCAGGTTGTCCAACAGGCGGCCCAGGTCGTCGTCTGAGGAGTGCCGCATCGGGGTCACGAGGCGGAGGGCGAGGAGGTGGCGGAAGGCGGCGCTCTCGTACGCCGGCAGCGTGTCGTCGCGGGAGAGCTGCAGAAAGTCGCCGCACACGATCAGCTGCAGGCCGCCAAAGGGGCGGCACCGCATGCGGGCCAGCCGTGCCTCCATGTCGAAGGCGTCCAGCATGCACGCGTCGAGCAGCGAGACCTCATCGATGATAACCACGTCGATAGCGCGCAGCGCGTTGCTGTCCCACCGGTGCGGCGTGGCGGACAGGGGGGCGTTGAAGGCGTGGTGAAACGTGCAGCCGCCGAGCTGCACCGCCGCCACCCCCGTCGTCGCCGTCATGGCCACCCGCAGCCCCATCTGCGCCAGCTCGCGAAACACGCGCTTGAGCAGCACCGTCTTGCCTGTGCCAGCGCTGCCGCCGACGAAAAGGTTGAAGCCGCGCTGGGCAAGCTGCACGACGTGTTGCTGGTCCGTCGTGAGCGTCATCTCCGTCACGGCGGGGTCGGTGGAGCTGTCCAGCTTGGGCGGCACGTAGGCCGTGCTCAACGCCGCGTACAGCCGCTCCAGCTCGCCGTTGACACATGTGAAGGCGTCGTCGCGCTGCAGCAGCTGCGCCACGGCGTGGGTCCAGTGTTTGGGGCCCTTGCGAGTCAAGGGGAGCAGGAGCCGGGTGCGGGCCTCGTCCATGAACGCTTCGGTCACCTTCGCCAACTCCACCGCTGACGCGGCGGGCGGACGCATCAGCGCCTTCCTTTCACGCATCCGGGGCAGACGCAGGTGCCGCTGCTGCTGTCGCATCGCCGCTGCCTTGCCACCAGCAGCGGCCTCCTTCCGCGCAGCCTCGGCGGCGGCGGCGGCTTCTCGAGCAGCCCGGCGCTCGCGCCGCTCACTCAGCTCGCCGCGCCGCCGCTCCGCCACCTGCATCGCCGCCACCTTCGTGTGCAGGCCCAGCATGTACCGCGCCGGGCTCCACTCGAGATGCAGCGAATTCGTAGCTCCGCGGTAGAAGCCGACGCTGAAGAGCAGCTTCGCCGTGGGGTGGCTGGCACGCACGAGCCGCCCGTTGAAGGGGTTGACAAAGCTGTTGCCGAGGACGCCGATGTACGCGGCCTGGGTTTCGCGCAGCTGCGCGGACCCGCGCTGCGTGGCAGGGGACTGAGACGGTGCCGGTGCGGCAGCATCGGCGTGGGCGCCGGAGGCAGGACCAGCTGGGAGAAGGAGCCTCTTGAACGGCTTCCGCGGCGCCCGCGGCGGCGCAAACTCCATCGGCGGGTGCACGCGCGGCTCAAGCAGCGGCAGTGGTGGTGTCGGCGAGGTGCACGCGGCGTCGGCTCTGGAATGGGCCTGCTCTTCAAGTGCGCGCCCACGCCGGCCTGCGCCAAACGGCTCGTCGCGCGCCAACGCGGTGGGCGCGCCGGTCCGGTCCGCCTCCACCGCGGTGACCATGTGATCCAGGAGATGCGCCTCATGCAACGTGCAAGAGGAACCGATGCGATCGCCCACCGCAGACGTCGCCGCAGCCGCACGCCCGCCAACGCCGCAGGCGCTGCCGGGTGCCGTGAAGGAAACCGAAAACCGCTGCGACGCCGCCGCCTCGTCCTCGTCTGTGAGGCGGAGCGAGAGGCCGCGCACCGGGCAGGCCAGGGCGTGGGTGCCGCTCGCCCCAACCGCAACGCACAACGCCGCGACATGGTGCATCCTCAGCCGCCCGTTGCAGCCGTGACTGAGCGGCGCGGTACCCCACCACGGCGCAGTTGCGGCGATGAGACGGCCCTTGGCGCCGTTGTGCAGCACTCGCATCCGTGGATACATGACTTGATGCCGCAAACACGTTGACGAGTCTGCGATGCACTGATTGGCGTCTGGCGTAGAAGAGAAACAAGTAGTGGTGTCTGTGTGTGTGTGTGTGGGGGTCTGTGTGGGTCTGTGTGTGTGTGTGTGTGTAGGTGTGTGTGTGTGAGAGTGCGTGTGTGAGTGCGTGTGGGTCTGTGTGAGTGCTTATGCTACCCTGAAAGAGGGATGGTCGCGTGCCTCTTCGTTAGGAGAGGCAAGAAGGGGTGTCTACACGCGAGGCAGCGGTGTCGCAGTCAAGTAACCGCGAGGTCGGCCGAAGTACGCGAAGTGGAATGCAGCGAGATGTGATGTGGTGGAAAGTGGCAATGCCTGATCGATCGCATGAGTGGGCGACCGCATGATGCGTGACTTCTGTCAGGGCTCGACGTGGTGACATACCGTGAGTGCAGCAGCTGTATCCTCGCTGTCGACCCTATCCCCCTCTCCCCTCCCCCCACACCTCAATGAAAAGAAAAATGCAGGGTGTGCTTCTTTACCTCGTTGGATCGCTCCACGCTGTTATAGAGGCGCCCAGCCTGTCCACGCTGGCAGCCTTGGAGAGGAGCCGGGGAACCGAGCAGGTGCAAGGCAGCCCACTTTGATATACGCGGGGCTACGAACCCACACACACACACACACACACGCACACGCGCTGAGGTCGCTTCTCGTCGTGACACGCCTTGACCGAGTGCTGTGAGGATGCGCTCCCCTGCGTTCCCCTTGATTCGAAAGCAGGGCGGCTCCGGCAGCAGCACCGTCACGACGGGCTCACACGGACGCAGACGCTGGCGCGGCCTCACCGGCGTGCTGCACCGCCTCCGCCAACGATGCGGTGGGAAAGACGTGGGCGGCGCCGTACCGCTGCCGCAGCTGCTGCAGTGCCGCCTCCTGCACAGGCAGCTGGGGGGTGGCGGCCCAGCGGACAGCCGGGCGCAGCTGGCACACCGCCACGCACTCGGTGCCGTACACGGAAAGGTTCGGGAAGGCAATGCCAATGTGGTCCATCGCACGTGCCTCGGCCGCCTCCGACTGAATCGGCTCCGGCACCCCCTCCAGCGGCGGCGCAGCCCCACCTGCGTGAGATGCGGCTGGGGCAGCAAACGCCTCGCTGAGCAGCACACGCAGAAGGTCCGACACGGTCAGCGACAGCGCACGCACCTCGCGCAGCACCACGTACCAACACCGCGTGCTCGACTCGCTGGTCGCGGCGTCGTAGCGCCGGAAGAGGCGCGCATCGATGAGGTCGGCGAAGTCGATGCAGAAGGCGATCTGCTCCGCCAGCCGCGCCGTGGGGCGGCACGCGAAGTCGCGCAGCCAGTTGGTGTCCTTCGCGCTGAAGTCGTTGGTGGCCGCCACCTCCACCACATCCTCCGCCGTCAGCGCGTCGGCGCCCTCGCTGTCCTCGCTGCTCAGGCTACGCGAGCGGGGGCGGGACGCGGTGCCCGGTCCCTCCTCCTCCGCCCCGTCCTCGCGATCGATCTCCTCCACCGCAGGCTCCGCGCGGCGCCGACGAGCACCTGCACCGCCGTCGTCGCCCTGCCCTGCATCGCGGTGCCGCTTGGATGCCTTCGCCGCTGCCTCCTCGCGCACCTTCACCTCCTCGAGGCTCCAGATCGTGTGGCGGGTGCAATGGGCACAGAAGTGGCTGCACTTCCACCCCTGCGGCGGCCCATCGAGGCGCACCCGCGTCCCGCAGCTGCGGCACACCTCGTCGTGCACCGTCTTGATGGTTGCCGCGGCGGCGGCGCTCGACGTCCTGGCCGCTGCCGCCGCCGCCTTGGACTTGGCCATGGCCAGCGCAATCGTCGAGGTGCCGGCGGAGCCGCTGGTGGAGGTGGGGCCCGCGGTGGGCGAGGCGGGGGGCGGCGGGACTGGGGAGCCGGCTGCGGCCCCCGCACCGTCGCGGCGGCTCAGGATCTCCTCCAGCCGGCCCGGCACGGCGAGGCCCTGCGCCTCTGGGGCGCCGCTGGGATCTGTCGCACTCGTCGACGCGCCAGCCTCGGCCAGCAGCAGCTCCTGCTGGGTGTAGCCCATGTCCGTGGCGTGGCGGTACTCATCCGTCGCGCGCCGGAAGCGCTCGATCTTCTCGAGCGCCTCCTCGTCGGCGTAGCTGCCGATGTCGCCCACCGCCACCTGCGCGGGGTTAGCCGCCCGCACGTAACGGATCTGGAACTTGCTCTCCTTCCACGAGACCTTCTCGATGATCTCCTCGAGATTCACGTGCTGGGCCGCCTCGGGGTGCTGGAAGAAGAGGATGTCCTTCTTGAGATGCATGACACGGTCCGACTTGCCACCGGCGGACTCGTGCGACAGGTTGCACTTCTCCGCCAGGGCGTGGACGACGACGCGGTCCAGGGCGGAGAGGTTGGGCAGCTCCAGCTCGTACTTGGACTTGTCCTCGATGAAGGCGAGCAGCAGTCGGTGGTAGTGCCGGACAAACTGCAGACGACCCTCCTGCGCATTCACCGCACTCAGCTCCGCCGAGTCCGCCTCCGGGTCGGTGCCGGACGGGACGTTCTTGGGGAAGTGCAGGCCACCGTCCGCGACGGCCGCTGTGGGAGACGCGGCCGTGGCTGCCTTCCCACCGCCCTGGTGTCCGTGCCGGTGACTGGAGCCCGATGACGCCGGTCCTGCATCGAGCGTGCGCGGCTTCTTGGGGGCTGCGTTGCCGCCCACGTTTGCAGCACGATTGCGGATCGACTGGCGTGCGCTCTCCAGCATCGCGCGCATGTTGGCGCGAGCGTCCATTATGAAAGGTTACGGCACACTGTGCGTGTCTGTGCGGCTTGTGCGCTTCGTCGGAGCGGGTGTAGGTGTAGGGTGTGCCACGTTGCCGTCTCGCTTGCTCTGCACTCTGTGTGAAATCTAAAAGCAGAAGGGAGGCGCGCGGTTCGATGTGGTCCAGCGTCGCAGGCGGGGAGCACCGTTGCAGGGTGGAAGCGGAGGTGTTCCGTGAAGCAGCTGCGGAGAGCGAACGAAAGGGGGGAGGGGGAGCAGCGGGCAGATGGAGGTGGAGCTGAGAGTGCGGGTGGGGTGAGCGCCAACGCAGCGGCTACCGCGTTCCAGCGTGCATTCAGGCCTGCAGGTGCGAACACACTCTGAAGGTCACGTCCGCACGGGGAGGCTGAGAGACGAGAGGAGGTGTTCGGAAGGACGGCCGGGGTAACGTGACACGCGCGTGACGGGCCCGGCGAGAAGCCGACGCGCCCCCGCCTTCCCTGCCATCTCCTCTACCGTTCTTTGCTCTCAGCGAAAGAGGTGAAGCGACCACGCCACAGCACGGCCTTGAAGTCGCTCCCCCCTCCCCCCACCCCGCATCAACGTGCTCGAGAGCGTCGCCTTGCATCTTTCCATTCACGTTTGCCTTCGCTTCGCCAGGAGCGGTGTGTGCAACAGGCGCACCCCCCACCCACCCACCTCGCCGCATCAAGCTCAGCGACCCACTCCACGCGTCACGTGGAAGAAGAAGGGGAGAAGGAGGGGGGGGGCACAAACAGATCCACGAAAGAGAGAGACATGGGCAATCACGTCGATGCTGTTGAAGCTTCCTCCAGTGTGAGCCCGTTTTGGTTGTCGTTTTCCGTTGCTCCTTTCACTGCCCTCAGCTGGTGCGGGGTGGTGAGCTCGCATCACGTTCACAAAGCACTTGAGCGCGATCGCCAACAAGCAGGCACTCCTTGATGAGCGGGACACACCGGCGGTGCCTTCGGTCCGTCCGTGACCTGTATATACGAGAAGAGACACAAAGGGAAAAGAAGAGTATCAACGGCAAAGCAAGCACGTGCCGGCCACAGGAGTGCGAACGGAGCACAAGAGGCTCCAGCAGCACAACCGGAAACTCGTCACAGCGCAGCACTCCCACCGGCCCCGTCTCCCGCACGCCAGGGAATCCAGAACGTGGGGAAGAGAGCGAGCGAGCGGGGTTGAAGAGCTTGCAGCCGGCGACGTGCATGATGACAGCTGGCGCACCCGCACAGCTGTGGGGAGCGCAAGCGTGATCGAGCTCTGCTGCGACGCGCACGGGTGGGCGCAGCGAGAAAGAAAAAGAAGCCAAGGAGAAAAACAAGCAGCGTAGCAAGTGGGACGCAGGGCGTGAAGGGAGTGGGGGGGGGAGATGCGGTTGCTTCGCGCCGCACGCACGCACACGCAGCCGTGGAGAGCGCGCCACCGCGGGGGGGGGGGAAGCCAACACCGCATCACGGCGGCGAAAGGGGGAAGGGGGGAAGAGGGAGTGGACAGGCACCAGCCTGAGACCACTTTGGATTAGAGTGAAGAGGAGAGCGCAAGACGTCTGTGCGGACCCATCGACTCCATACAGCGTGAGCGGATCAACAACGCAGGAGAAGCCGCACGGAGAGTATGGGACATGGAGAAAAGGGAAGAGCGGGGGGAGGGGGGAGGGGGCGTCAGTCACCTTGTCACACCTCGCGTGGACGCGCGGGTACGGAGGATCGACAGGGGACAGGGGCGGAGCCATGCACATGAGGAATAAAGCGTTTTCATATGGAAGCGAGGCAGAGACAACGTAAAGCCTGAGGTAAACAATTAAGGCAGTCGAGAAACGAGAACGAAGGGCAGCGTTGGGTACCTGCGTGTGGGTGCCTGTGTGTGTCGGACTGTCTGTCGGCGAACGCCGCGAGAACCGGAGCGGTGTATACGTGACGACAGCGAAGCAGCTAGGTCACCAACACCGGCAAGCAGTCACGTGGAGACTGACGGCATCGGGTATGAGATATTCGAGCCAGCGCCAAGGCAGCGGTGCAGTAATTCACACCGAACCCTGCACGCCGCTGAGGCACGCCACGCGCCCGCGCAGCTCACCGGGGCCGCACCACGACAGGCCGGAAGCCGCCGGCAACGACGGTGCTGAGGGCGTCGGCAGCAGCAGCGGCGGCAGCTCAGATGTCCCACGTCTCCTCCTTGTACGCGCACAGCACCGGCGGCTCCTGCATCATCCGGCTGTGCGCGTCCGCACGCGGCAGCACGCGCGTGAACACGTACTCGCACGTGTCCAGCTTCGCCTGGTAGAACCCGTCCGCGTCCTGCCCAGCAGCAACCTTGCGCTGCGCAACCTCCGCCATGCGCAGCCAGTAGTAGCCCAGCGTCATGTAGCCCGAGTACATCAGGAAGTCCTCCGACGACGCAGCGGCCGCGTCGCGGTTCTTCTGCGCCATCAGCCCGATCCGCGCCGTCGCGATACGCCACTGCTTCTGCATCAGCCACAGCTGCCGCGCGTGCCGCCCCAGCGCGCCGCTGGTCAGCATGTGCGACCACGCCAGCTTGTTCACGCGCTGCCCGAAGCGCCGCGCCTGGTTGCCGCCCTTCGTGCTCAGCACCTTGCGCCCGATGAAGTCCAGCGCCTGCACGCCCGTCGTGCCCTCGTAGATCGTGCCGATGCGCGAGTCGCGCAGGATCTGCTCCATGCCGTTGCCCTTGATGTACCCGTGCCCGCCCCACACCTGCAGCGACCGGCTCGCAGCCTCCACGCCCCACTCCGTCAGGCACGCCTTCGCGATCGGCGTGTAGAAGCCGATCTCGTGGTCCAGCGCGTCGGCCGCCGCAGCGTCCGGCGCCGCGGCGTGCAGGTCCAGCAGCCGCCCCACGTCCAGCAGCAGCGCGCGCCCGCCCTCCGCCACCGCCTTCGCGAACAGCAAGTTCTGCCGCACGTTCGCGTGGCTGATGATCCGGTCCGCCGCCTTCTCCGGCTCCTTCACGCCCCCGAGCGCACGCATCGACCGCCGCTCCCGCGCGTACCGCAGCCCGTTCTGGAACGCCAGCTCCGCGTGGCACACGCCCTCCAGCGCGCACCCCATCCGCGCCGCGTTCATGAACGTGAACATCTGCTTCATGCCCTCGCTCGGCTGCCCAATCAGGTACCCCACGGAGTTCTCGAAGCTCAGCTGGCACGTCGCGCTGCCCTTGATGCCCATCTTCTTCTCCAGCGCAATGCACTCCACGTTCCGCGCAGCCTCCAGCGACCCGTCCGCCTTCACCACGTGCCGCGGCACGAGGAACAGCGACAGCCCCTTCGTCGACGGCAGCGACCCCGGCAGCCGCGCAAGCACCACGTGCACGATGTTGTCCGTCAGGTCGTGGTCGCCGGCCGAGATGAAGATCTTCGTGCCCGTGATCCGGTACGACTGCCCGTCCGCCGCGGGCTCCGCCTTCGACTTCACCTGCGACAGGTCCGTCCCGCACTGCGGCTCCGTCAGGCACATCGTCCCCGCCCACTCCCCGCTCACCAGCTTCGGCAGGTACTGGTCCTTCAGCGCATCGCTCGCCCAGGACATGAGGGTGCGGCAGGCTCCGAGTGACAGCCCCGGGTACATGCTGAAGCCCCAGTTCGCTGTCGACATCATCTCGCGCGTCGTGAAGCCGGCAGACAGCGGCAGCGCCTGGCCGCCGTACTGCTCGGCTTCGTTGATGCCCGCCCATCCGCCCTCAGTGAACACCTTGTACGCCTCCTTGAAGCCCTTGGGCGTCGTCACGATGCCGTTCTTCAGCACGCAGCCATCGTCGTCGCTCGTCTCGTACAGCGGGAACAGCGTCTGCGTCGCCAGCTTCGCGCTCTCGTCCAGCAGCGCATCCATCAGCTCCTTCGTGATGACCGTCTCGGAGCCGCCAGCTGGGGCCTTCTTGCCGAGCTTGTCGTAGTGGTCGTACATGTTGAACACCTCCTCGTACAGGAACTGCACGTCGCGGGTGCGCGGGGTGTAGGTGAGGCTGCGGGCCGCCACCGACACGGTGGCCGCCGCCGTCGTCGTTGCGCACACACGGCGGAGCATCTGCAGGCGTGGGCGCGGGGTGGGCTGAGGAGACGGTGAGCACAGAAGTTTTCTTCTTTTTTTTAGGAAAAAAAGGGACGACGACGCAGCGAAGCGGCGATCTAGGCCGAAAGCACGACACGAGGCGAAACGCGTGGGGCGCAGCGTCACGTCGCCACGCAACCGCGGTGGAGGTCAGGACGGAGAAGCGAGGAGAGGAGAAGAAGAAGCAGGCGACTGCGCTGCACGCGTTTTTTTGGTTACTTCGAATTGAGGAGAAGACGAGTGGAGTGGGAGAGGATACTGGGGTGCGGTTTCGGGTTCGAGCGGGAGGGAGAGGAAGGCGAGGCTCCTGTGTGTGTGGGGGGAGGGGGGGTTGCGTGCGCCGGTTGACGTGTGTTCAGTTGAACAGACACGTAGGAGAAGGGATGCGCGGATTAGAGTGGTTGAAGGAAGGGGAGCGAGGGGAACACAGCCCATTGAGGAGAGGAGCAACGAGGGACGGAGGTGGAAGCCGAGGTGTGAGGTCGAGTTTACAGAGAGTGCGGAGAGCGACGATCGCGCTGAGGCTTTATCAACTGGCGGACGTGCGATGCGCTGTGCCGGCTCTCCCGGTCACCGCCCGCAGGCACGTGCTCGCGACACGGGTACGATCGCGTCTGCACGCCGGAGGCACGTGCACTGTCCTTGTCCACGCCATCTGCGGGTGAGCACATGGAGGAGGGGGGGGGGTCCCCGCCCTGCCTTGGGTAGGGTGAGGAGAGGTTGCGTCCGCGCGGCGCACCAACAGCAACAGCACAAGAACGCCTGCGCGCATCAGCGATGGTGGGTTAGCCCCCCCCCCCGTCTCTTCGGTGTGTGTTATCACGCGTGCTTGTGTGGGGAGGGCTCCACACGTGCCCACGGAGGTTACACGCGCGCTGCTGTATCGCCGCCTCTACTCCGTGGTTCACCCTGCATCGCAGCAGACGGCTCTTCATCATGTTGTGTGTGTGTGTGTGTATGATGGTGTGTTTGCGTTAGATACCGGGGTAGGGTGGGTGGAAGAAGGGACGAAGGCACGGACAGACGGACACACGTCTGGGTGATCAGCGAGCGAGCGAGATGAGAAGAAACAGAGGGGGAGTGCC
>JASAOO010003096.1:0-21711 GCA_030849075.1 Zelonia costaricensis | reverse complement strand
GCAAATAGCGAACAGCGAGGAGGAGGCGTGGCGCCGTCGCGGCGGCGCGGCACGCGTGTGTGCTGGGGTGCACCCGCACGACCGGCGCTGCGTGCGCGGTGTGTGCTGCGCGCGGCTGCCGCGGCGTCCGCCCCTCCCTCCGGCGCACGGCGGTGGGACGGGGCAGGGCGTGCGTGCCTGCGTCTGTGTGTGTGGCGTGTGCGCCGCCTGCGGGAGGGGGGACACTGCGCGCGCCTCGGTTGCCGGAAGGCGCGGTTGCCGTCTGCGCCGCTGTGCCGCTGCGTATGTCTTGGCAGCTGCGACTGTCGCTGCAGGCGTGCCGGGTGCGCTGCTCTGCGTCGCGCCTTGTGGATGCGTTTGCANGGCTCACATTTGCGCGCTGTTTTCTCGTTGCTGCGCATTGCACGCCAAACACATCCTCTCTGTCTCGACTGCCTCTTTGTTTCTCGCATCACAGTAAGAGAAACGAAAGAGCAAACAAACACCGACTGCAACAGCTGACACCAAAAAAAAAAAAGAGAGATACCCGCCATCGTATTGGCGCCTTCTGTGCTACACTAAACCCTCCCTCTTCTTCCCCTCACCTCAAAACAATCCATTCGAACAATCACAGAAGCACCCACGTCAACGGTTGTCCAAGTCGCTGCGAGACGCTCTTTCCCTTCTCGAAACCTCCTTTTTGTTTTGCTTTTGTGTGTGACGTGTTTGTCTGCGGTTTTCACCGACCCCAATCAGACTGCGTGAACGAGGCATCTGCAACGGCGTGTGCGTTTGCGCGCCGACGAACGTTTGGATTTGCCTCCAGTGTTCCCTGCTCGTCTCCCTTCCCCATCACCTGCAGTTTTCCATTTCAGACACGTCCCAGCTGCATCGCGCCTCTCTCCTTTCCTGACATCTTGTCTTGGGCTTTTCTGGACAAGACCCTCGTTTTCCTGTTCGCTCTGGTTGTCCGGCTTGTTCTCCCTCCGACTGAGGCCCTCCCCCTCTCCCTTCCCCGCGATTGCTCTCCACGCAGCGCCTCCTCGTCTCCTGTCGCCCCCCCATTTTCCAGTTGCGTGATTGTCTAGCGTGTTGGATTTTTCCTTGTTCTTGACTTCTTCGATCTCTCACCTTTTTGTGAAAAGAAGTGCGGCTCCGTCTCGTCAACGGGGCGGTCCACACTTTGCCTGTCGCTCCCTTTTCAGCTCTTCCACGGACGTCGTCCTTCGCCTTTGCCGGTGCGTGTTGGCGTGTCGGACGTTCTCTTCTCCTGTTTGCTTGCTGTCCGCGCGTTAGACGCCATTCCGTCCCTTTTTTTTCTTCCACTCTGTTCGTGTGCTCCCTCTTTTTCTCTGTGTTTTTTATTTTTCCTCCTTTTTTTTCGTGTCTGTGTGCGTGTACTTTCGTTTGCGTGTGTGTGTGTGTGTCGTTGCGTGTGTGTCGAGTTTTGTGTTTACTCCTGCCCATCCTCATTCGCCATCTCGCCTCGTACTCCTATCGTGTCGACTTCGACAAACCCCTGCCCCTTATCATCGTGCTTCTCGTCCCCAGCCATTCAACATTCATCAACTGCTACGTGTGGTGTGCTCCTTACTCCGATCTGCTGGGGCAAGATCACTTCACAAGACGTACACAACCGCCGGCTGTGTTTTTGACTCACTGCCACGAGCTTTAGCCCAATCATTCCACCCCCTTTTCCCCTCTTGAGCAGTCCGGCAGGCTTCCCGAGCGAACGTCGCAGTACGTACGAGAGATTAAAGCGGTTCGACTAGCAAATCAGCACAAACGAAGCACGTGAGCGCATCTCCTCTGCACCTTTGATTCCCCCCCTCCTCAGCGTGCGTCTCTGGTTCATCTTCTTCGAGTTGTGCGTTTGCTTCTCTTCATTTTGGTCGTCTTCTCTTTTTTTTTTTGAGCTTTTTTTCGCTCTTTTTTCTCTTTTCTGACGCGCCGCATTTGTGTGTGTGTGTATTCGAGTGTGCATTACAGGCGGCACCTGCGTCTAGACTTGTGCGCAACACCCAGGATCAGGAGGGTAGGAGTTTGTGTGTTTGTAGGTAAGTGTGTGCGTGAGCACTTCTTTGTCAGAGGCGCTTCACGAGAACACACGAGGGCTTCCAACACACCGCTTTCCTCTTGTTCCCGCTTCTTTTTTCCCTTTGCCCTCTTCATCTCGTCTGCGTCTCGCGGCCCACCGCCTGGTCGCAGTGGTCTTTTTTCTTGTTTGTGCCTTTTGCTTTGCTCTGTTTTTGTTTCTGCTTTGTAGCAGCCTGTGAAACGGTTTCTTTCCCTTTGGTTTCGTGTGTTGAGGTCCCCTCCCCAGTCACCTTTGACTGCCCTCCGCCCGCTCCCTTTCGGATTTCATCTCCTCCCTACCCACTCCCTCTCCACCCCTTTCTCCCTCCCCCCTCCTCCGTTCACCCGTGCCTTTCAGCCACGAGCGCGCACAAGGCTGGTCTTGCGCCGCTCCTGTCACACCTTTTTTCTCTCTGGTTCTCCTGTCTTTTGATTTCTGTTTTGATTCTCATCTGAACTCCATTCTTTTCGTTCTGCAACTCCGCTCACCGTCGTCGTGCGCTTCTCCTCCCCTTCCCTGAGCGCGCCTGTGCTTTCTCCATTTCGGTGCCCCTCCTCCTTCCCTCCCTTCCCCGACTCGTTCCTAGCTGCGGTTGCTCTACCTCCACCTGAGCACATAGCCTGTGGCGGCTGCTTGTGTCGGTGTGAGTCCAGTGCGTGTAACGTGTGTGCGTGCGTGAATTCGTGTTGTTTGTTGTTTGTGTGGCTTCCTTCTTTGCATAACCTTCGTCTCCGTTTTTTTTTCTTCCCTCACCTTCTCCCCACCGTCTGGGCGCGCGCGTGTGTCCCCGACAACACCCACCTTTGGGCTTCCCCCTCTTCCCCCTCTCTGTGGCCCCCCTGCCTTCGCGTGTGCGCACCTTGTAATCTCAGCCCCCAACACGCTACGCCCCCTCCAGCCTTCTGCTCGTAATACTTGAGCTCACGTGCCGAGGACGTTGAGTGCACAGTCCCCCTTCGTCCTCGTCCCTCCTCCCACTTCTCTCTTTGGTTTCCTTCCTTCTCAACGCCCTCGGTCGTGTGTTTCTGTGCCACTGAAGAACGCTCCTTTTTTCCCCCCTCAAGAGGCCCCGCCGCGCGTTGGACCGCTTTCCTTCGTTGACCACACTTTTTTTTTTTACCCCCGCCCCCTGGCGTCCGTTCACTTCTCTGTCTTTGCCCTTTCTCTGAGACGCCACTATCCACCAAGGGGCCGGATCACGACATCGCTTCACATTCAACTGCCATCGCCCAGCCTCCGCCCCCGGCTACTCGAAGGCGCAGGCAGTCGGACACACGCAAACGCACGCACCCAAACACACACACACACGCGAACATACATACTGGAGTTCAATAACACCGCATTCCCCCGCGGTACACTGAGGCTTTAGCGTGTCACTGCGTCGCCACACTGACCTATCTCGTGGGACGTTGCAACGCCCATCCCTTGTCCCGCGCGGTGCTAAGCTCCGCGGAACCGCGGCTCTTGCCTCCCGGACCCTTTTCGTGTGCCAGATTGTGCTTTACAGCCCCCAACCAGCTTACGCCACCGGTGCTGTTGCAGTCGTGCGCGTGTGTGTTTCGCTTCTCTATTGGCTGCTGCTCTTACTTCTCTTCGTTTTCTTACGTTTGCCACCGTTTGTTCACAACCTCGCGTGTGTGTCGGGGCGTGCGTGTGTCTGTGTGTGTGTGTGTACTTGTGCGTGCTTGCGTATCTATCACTGTGACTGGGCGCCTGTGCTCTCCTTTCTTCTCCCCGCTACCAGCTACGCGCGCGCGCTGAGGCCCGCTTTTTTCACCGACGCTTTTCTATTGCGCGTTTTTTTTGTCAGTGCGCAACTGCACGTGCTCGCGCCTTTGCGTTCCTCTTTCTTCCGCCTCTCTCCTTTTTCTCTTCCCTCCTCCTGTGTCATCAGTGGATCCTCGGGGATCGCCTTCTTTTGAATTGAAATTGTGCGGCAAAACTGCCCTTTACCTGTGTTTTCTCTTCCCACTTTCCTCCTCGGGTTCGCCCTCCGCCTTTCATCGACTTCTCTGTCCCTCTCTCTCCGGTGTCTTTCGTGCGCCTCGAGTTGTGTGCGTCTTGAAGCAGTGAGGCAGCTGTGCCTCTCCCTTGGCTTCTGTGGACCACCACACCTTGAGCCGTCCCCTCCCGCCTCTTTCCATCTTCCCCCCTTTTGTTCCTGAGTTGGCCATCCTGCTTTTCTCTGGCATTCGCTTGCTCCCACACCTCCGACAGAGTCACGTGCTGGTGTTCTTTGTTCTCTCCACGGTGTGTGCTTGTGCTTCCCTCGCACGGTCCCGTCGCGCTATCTCAGCAACACGTGCTGTACGCCCCTGTCAACGAGTCTGCGTGTCTTCAGCGACTCATCCCTGTCGCAGCTGAACATGCCCTTGAGCAGCAACAGCAGCAACAGCGCCCACGGCGCGCCCAGCATGGGTGACCAACGAACGTGTGTTGAGCTTGCAGGCAGTGAGTCCAACGAGTCGGCCCGCGAGCTGAGCGGGGCGCGCAGCTACTACAGCCTGACACGGCCGTATCCCGCCCCACACGCGTCGCGGCACGGCTCGATGCCGGAGCAGCAGTCGACTCTTACACACCGTCGCCTCGGCGACAAGCCTCGTGACAGCCTCTCTCGCCCACCACGCCAGCTCGCACCCCAGGCACTGCTGGATGCTGCAGAGCTGCCCCGCGTCCCGGCGCCGGTGCCGGTGCGTGCGACAGCGACAGCCGTGATACCGCTCGTGCTCTCTCCGAAAAAGGAAGGCGCGCCGCTCGTCGTCTCCTCCACTCGCTCCTCCTTCCACTCCGTGTCAGGCAGCCAGCCCACCCTTGTTTTTGTGGCCCCGGCGGCGATGGAGGAAAAGGCGAGACCGGTGCTGTGCCCACCGCCGCGCTGCGTGCCGGTGCGGCCCGCTGCTGAGCTGACCACGTCCCCCTTCTGCGTGAGCGGCGTCGGCATTGGTCAGCTGCCGCGGTACGGGCAGACGCCGCCGCCCACGCGTCGTGCGCCGGGGCGCAGTGCCCCGACCTCAGCCTTCTCCACCCCAGCCAAGGCCGCGGAGGCGGACAAGTCGGCGACGCTTTGGCACGAGGCCGTTTCGGAGGCCGACGTCATCGCCTTCTTTGGTCCGACGGATGCGGTGACGGACTCGATGCAGAGCTCACTGCCACGCAGCGGCCGCCGTCCCAGCGTGGGCAAGGACGCGTCGTGGCACGTCGTGGACGCGGCACAGAGCAGCGTATGCGACCTCTCCCTGAGCGATGACATCTTCACTGCCGGTGCTACGGTGAGGAACAGGTCGCCTGCCAGCGCGGTCCTTCGCAGCCAGGTGATCGACCTTCAGGCCGCACTGCAGTTCCAGCGGAACGGGGCGCGGCGGCAGCGCGAGTCGATCACGACGTCACATGAATCGGCAGAGGCACTGTAGGCAGGGGTAAGAGTGATGCGGCGAACCGGTGCGATGTGAGGTGGCGCGAAAGAGCGCCGTTTTGTGGCCCCACTCTCCTCTGCGTTCTCACGTCTCCATCTTCTTTCAACACCAGTCGCCACCATCCAGGCAGAGGCACGTGACGGCACGTACTCGCTGGCCGCTGGCGCACACACAGACGCGATGCTACCTATATCACAGGGACGTTTGTGTAGGGTTCGACGAAGCTCTACGGCGGCCTCGCACGGCTGCGCGTGCCCGTGTGAGCCGCCCTCACCCTTCTCCACCTCTCCTCACTGTGAAGCGCGTGTCAGCTTCGACCCTGCGTGTTTCCTCGGAATTGCCGCGGCATCGCGCAGCGCGTGCACACCCTGATGGGTCGGCCTGAGTCACGAGCGCGTCCCCTTCGCGCCCGCCCGTTCTCGCCACTGCACGTACTTCTCCTTCATGTGCGGGTAGCGAGCCCTCGAAGCTCTGTTTGACTGCCTTTCTTGCTGCGCCTAGGTTGCCCTTCTCCCCCTTTTCCCTCCCCTTCGTTGGTCCGTGTTTGTGTTTTTGTCTGGTTCCGCCGCCGTTTTGTGCTGTGCCGCACCGCGCGTTCCCCCACCACTCTCTCCTTTGTCGCCCCTCCCACTCCCCCCCCCCCTCACGTCTGTGCTGTGATCCCCTACCCTCCCCCCTCCCTCCCTCCCTCCTCCTCGCCCTATTCCTCCTCCTCCTCGTCTCCTCACCCTTTCCTGCTTTTTCCTGGCGCGAGTGCGATGGTGCGCACGCACGCATACGCGCACTAACAAAAACACACACAAAAAAAGAAACCCCCCGTGATCGCCCCGCGGGCGTTGCGTGAGGTGAGCCGGGCGAAAAGAATTTGCGCACGACCAAACTTCCAAGGTGACGCGCTGGTGTCACCTTGCAGCGTAGCGGATTTGATTTAATTGGGAGGGGACGCAGCCCCCTCCCCTTCTCCCGCTTTTCCTACCTTCAGTGAAGCTACCTCCGCGTAAGAGCATGCGCCGAACGCGGCGACGCTTTCCGTTACTCGTGTGTTGGTGCTCACGTGTATGGGCGGAAGTCTGAATGTGCGTGCTGTTTTTCCTCCTTGCTCTTTCCTGCTTCTTGTACGCTTTCTACTTCTTGTTTTTAAGCTCGAGTGAATGGAATGCTGCGTCCAAGTGTGCACGTGCTTCAGCCCAGTTTTGTGCTCCGCCACGTATGTGTGAGTCCCCGCGTCCTGCTTTCTGTTTCTCTGCGCTCGCTTTCTCTTTCCTTCCGTTCCTCTTCCATGTGCACGGCTGCAGAGCTGAGAGTAGGGAGGCGAAGTTGGGTCGCGGTGCTGTCTGGTCTTGCATCGATACACAAAAAAAGACACAAACGCACGCACGCACAAGTATACGTGCCCTGACGCCGATGGTGCTCGTGGCGAGTTCGGCGTTGTGCATCTTTTCTCCGTTACCTGGACTGCTCCCCCTCTCAGCCACTTTCTCCCCGTTTTGTGTCTACTCCATCCCCCCTTCCCCCCACTTCACTCCTCGTGTTGCGTGTGTGTGTTTTGACCACGGCGACTCACTCCACTCAACCCCACGCATTTGCCCAAGCGTTCCTGTGAGTTTTCCTTTTTTCTGCGTTTTTTGATTGTGGGCGCTCTGCAGTTCCTTCGCTCCTCCTTTTGTTTTCAGTCTTTCATCCTTCCTCAGCCACCGTGTGCACACTGACTTCCCCACTTTCTCTTGCTCGTCGTGCTTGCTGGTCTTGCCTCGGCTCAGCCCTCCCCCGATCCCGTCTCAACCCCCTCGCCCTCCCCTCTTGCGCCGCGCGCTTGCCCTCCTTGCTTGCTGGCCACCTCTGTAATGACGAGGATGAACGGCGCGAAGGCACGGCTGTTGCGGCCGATGACCGCCCCCTTTCTCTCTTTGCTGGCGGCTGGTTCTCTCTTTCTGCTTTTCCACATTCTGTCTTTGCGCACGTTTTGCGGGCTATGCCCTCTTTTTTTTTTTTGTGCCTTTGTCATGTGCGTATTTTCGCCTGTGCTCCATTGCCGTGTTGCGTGCGCGTGCGTGTGACGCGTCTTTCCGTGCGCGTCTGTGCGTGGGCGCGAGTGGGGTGGAGCGGCGGTGAGGCGCTTTGCTGTGCCCTAGTGAGCCATTCAGCACTGACGGGCTATGCCGCTCTTTCACCTTCCTCTTCCTCCGTCCCCAAGTCGATGCTGCGCTGCGCTGCTAACACCACGTCAGTGCCCGCACTTACCTCTTCCGGTTTTCGTGCCGCGCGCCTCTGCCTCGTCCCTACCTCCTATCCGTTTCGCGTTGGGGTGGGCGCTGTCGGTCCCGGTCGTCTGGCGGCGCTTTCCTCTGCTGACCGCTACATTGTGCACACGAGTGGCAACGCCGCACACCACGCCTTCGTCTTTGCCAGAGTCCCTGGGGGCTTTTTCCCCTTCCACACTCGCCGTCTAAACAGTGCCGCGGTCGTTATCGGCACCACCCAGAGCGTCTCTGCGTTGAAGTGCACTGTGCTATCCTCTCCCCGTGCTTCCTACCCCACTTTTCCCGCGCTGCCGCAAGGATTGATCTATGTGTGTGTTTGTGTCGTACGCTTTCTTCTCTTATTTTTGCTTCGCACTGGATTTGCGTTTTTCCTTTTTTCCTACGTGCCGTTGTTTCTGCGTTTATTTTGGCGCTCTTCGTCCCTCTTCCATTCTGTGCTTCTTCCTTGTCTGTTTTCTGTGCTTGTCGTTTGGCGTCTTATCTGTGCCGAGCGCTACGATGTGGTGCGGTGCCGCCGCAAGCTTCTTCCAAGGTCTCTGTCTCCCTCCCTCTTGGTCTCTTCCCCTTCTTGAAGTCTTCGGTGTGCTCGACTCCTCTCTCTCACCCTCAGTGCTGTGCGCTGGTCGTTGAATCGCTTTGCTCTCCGACCCTTTCGCGTTTGACGTTTGCGTGCTTGCGAAGTGCCGTTGCTTTCACCCTCGATCCTCACTTTTCTAAGAGAATCCCTCCCTCCCTTTGCTCACGCCTCCCACCTCTTCGTCTTCCCGCCCTGCTCCTACTTCCCCCCTCCCCCACCAAGTATCCCGGCTGTGGTGCTCATCGTGCACCTCCTTCTCTCTGCCATGCACCTCCGCGCCTCTTCCATCCCCGCACAGGTTCCGCTGCCCTGCTTCGTCTGTACCAGCACCACGCCCCCGCCCCGCCGCCTCCCTCCTCCGCTCTTGATTGTTCTTCTCTCATCCTCTTCACACTCGCGGTGCTTTTCCTTCGGTGCGCCGGCGGTGGTGCGGGTGTGGCCCTCTCTTCGCCGACCTTTGGTGTGGGTGGGCCCCCCTTCCCTTCCGATCGTCTCACGGCACCGTTCGACCTCCCCGTCGCACCGGCGATGCGCTTTCTGCCCCCTTTTGTGCCCACCTGCACGTGAGTGTGGGCTCTGTGTGTGTGGGCGTATGCGCGTGGGTATCGGCTAGCCTCCACGCGCACCTTTTTTTTTGGTGAGCTTCGGCGCGTGGAGCAGCGGCGTTGCGTGTGCTGCATGAGCGGCATTTACTTCGCTGGTGCCTTCTTTCCCCTTCCCGGCACTCACGGCACGCAGCCGCGGCACAGTCACACACGCGGGCCCCTGTCGGTGTCTTCACCAAACGGAGATCTTCGCGGCAGCGACGGAGCGGTGAAAGGAGAAGCAGAATGAACCGGGTGGACTCCCCCCCCCTTCATCCGTCTTCTCTTTCCCCTCACCCGCGTCTGGTGAGCGCCTCTCACTCGTGGAGGGCAGGCGCGCGCCGCCCCATTCCCGTGCTTCCCCACTTTTCTCACTTTCATCATGCACCGGCGCACACGTGTGGGCGTTCGGCGTGGCCGTGCGGCACCGCTGCAGCCCGCTTCCCGCGTCCTGGGTGTGTCTCGCCGCGCCTGCCGCCACAGCATTCTCCCCACCCACGCTCCCTCTCGCGATGTTTGGATCGAAGTACCCGGCACGTGGGGGGCGGGTGCGATTCTTCTGCCTCGTTCTCGTTTCGTAGTGCTCGCGCACCCACCGAAGGAAGGGGGGGGGAGGGGCAGGCAGCACCGCCGGACCGCACCGACGCCCTGTCGTAGCCTCCTCACTCGTGCGGTATGGCTCCTTGAGTGATAGGGGTGCAGGCGCACGTGTTCGATCTCGACGTTCTCCACGATGAGCGCGAGTCCCTCTTCTGTCGTGCGGCTCTTGCCCTCCTGTGCGTGCGCTGCGGAGGTGGGGAGGGCGGAGGCGCGAAGGGGCCGCCGTGTCTTCTCCGCGCGCCATGGAAGTCACGGCGCCGTGGTGCCTGCCGCCCTCTCCGCCACGCATGCCTGCGACAACGGCCAGACCGGAGGGGGAGGGGGTGGCGAGCAGAAAAAGTCCGGGCGCGCTTTCTCATCGTCCACCTCGCGTATCACGTGTTGCACAGGTGTAGAAAACAAAAATCAACAGCAGCTGAACACACCGACTCAAACACACGTGAGAGGGGGAGGAGAGCAAACGATGCCCTTCGCGGCGTCACTGATGCGTGCGCGAATCGTGCAGTAGTCCGCCTTCTCCTTCCCGACCTTTTCTGTATACCACGCTCACCGCTCCCAGCCGCGTTCGCTTAAACTTCTCGGTGCTGATGCAAAAGAGGAAGAAGAGCCCTCCCGCCCCTCCTACCTGCTCGACACACAAACACACGTGAAAGACACGTGGGCGTCGTTCCGCACAATCCAGTACACGTGCCGTCACGCGCCTCCCTCAGTTTCTTTGCTTTGCACTCCCCACGCGTCGAAGTTTCGGAAGTGCGTTTTTCGCGAAGCGCGCATGGCCAATAGGGGAGGCAGCGAGTCACGTAACTGTTCCTCCCCGCCTTTCTGCACGCCTCACGTCTTTTCCTCCTCTCTTCATCTCACCTCTGCTTTTCCCCTTCTCCTGTTATTTCTTGCTGTGCTTTAAGCGCGCGTGTGTGTGTGTGTGTGTTTTGCTGTTTTCCTCTTTTCTGTCTTTTGTCTCTCTGACACCCTATCTCACCCTTCTGCTTCCCCTTTTTTCCTCCCCCACACCCCGCCTCTAATCTCGGGAGGGAAGGGGGTGTTGGTGCGCAGAGGTGAGGATGGGGGGGGGGTGATTGGTACGTTGTGCGTTTGCCCTCTATGTTTATTGCCGTCGCGCTCTCGCTCTATGTGCATGTATAGTCTTCTCTCATGTGTGTGTGTGTGTGTGTGTGTACGCGTTGTGCTTTGTGCTCGTCTTCCTTTCCTTCACTCTCTCTCTCATGTGCTTGTCTGAAAGCGCGGCGCGTGTTCTTGCCCACTTCTCCGGCGCCAAAGGCACGTTGTGTTTCTCCCCCTTTTTCCCCTGGTCAGCGGCTGCGCCACTTCGCCCCTCCCCTTCTTTCAAACCCGCCTTCCCTCGCGGACTTCGACTCTGTGCATCCTCTCCCGACTTTGCTCTCGATTTCATCGCTTCGTGCGGTGCCGCCTCGCTGCCGCACGCTGCAACCACGCACCTTTTGTACGTGCGTGTGTATGTGTATGGATGCGCCATTCAACGAGCTGATGCGGGCACGACTCAGCGTGCGTGCGTGCGTGCCAGTGTGTGCGTGTTTTTGGATGCACGCACCTCATCGTTTGAAGGTGAATGCGCTGCAAGTGTGGTGCGCAGCCCCGGGCGGTGGCCTGTCCATCCGCAGTGTCGCACTCCCCGTGGCCCACCCCGACACCGCGCACCTCGCCCTCCCTTGAAGGGCACCGCTCTTGTCTCTCCTCGCTGTGCACGTCTCTTCTCTATCCCCCTCCCTCCCTCCGTGCCTCCGCTGCCCGGAACCCCCTCCGCACCTGCTGCCCACCCCTCTTCACACGATCCTCACTCCGTTTCCAAATTCTCTCTCTTTGTGTGGTGTGAGGGCGCTGCCGCCCGTGTGGCTACGCCATGTGCACACCTTCATGGTCTTCTCCCCTCCCTTCTCACTTGCCTTTGTGCTTCACAACTGGCGCGCGCGATTGAGGGTTGGCGCGGCTGGTGAGGATGTGCGTGTGACAGTGCGTAGATGCGTGTCTTGCTCGAGTGCGAGCGCGTGCGTGTTTCAGCTTACTGCGGACCTCTTCCTGTGCGGAGTAGCTGAGGTGCGGTGCGTCACGTGAGCCGCTCTCTGTGCCTTTTTACATCTGCGGCCACGACCCTCTGCCTCGTCGCACGCGCACGCCTCCCGCGCTGCCTTCGCTGCCGCCCCGCCATTTTCGACTTCTTTCTTCTCATCTCTTCTTCTCTGTGCCCCCTCCCCCCCCCCGGACGCTGAGCTTGTACGCTTGGTACACTCCGGTGTCTGCATGTGACGACATGAGCACATCCGAACACCCGTTTCCTTCCCTTCTTCTTATCTTTCTGTGCGCCTCCTTGTTCATCTCTTTTCCTCATGTGATGTGCGCATTCATGGTTGCGCCACCGCGGTGTGCGTGTGATATGCCTCACCATCCCCCGGCTCACCCACCACCGCCCTGTCGCTGCATCGCTAACCATGCGCTCCAGCTCTTGTGCGTCTGTGTCCCCCCTCTTCTTGTGCTTCCTTCTTGAGGCGTGTCTCAGCGTCCGCCTTGGCTCGCCGAGAGTCCACACTCTTCCCTTCTCCCTTTTCCGTCTCTCTCCCCTTTGGAGTTCACACTATAGTTCACCTTGCGTGTGCACTACGTTACGTCTTGCACGGCATCGTCCCCCTCCCCGCTTCACGAAGAAAAACAAAGCCAAAAGGCGGAGGGAAGGGGAGGGGTGCGCCTGTCCCCCTTTGGTGTGTGCCTGCGTTTGTGTGTGTGTGTGCGTGTGCGTGCTTTGTTGCGCGCCCACGGACCCCTCTTTCCATCTTCTTGCTGTTTCTCCCTCGCGCGGCTCTGCGCTTCCGCTTCCTGACTCGGGGTGGCGCAGAACGCACCCCGAGCTCTTCGTGCTTCTCACTGTTGTCTGACGGCGTTCTCGGGTGCCCGTTGCGCCCCGAGGCCCAGCATCGTGTGGTACGGTCAGGCGCCGCGCCGGTGGGTGGTTTCCAGGTGGTTCACGGCCCGCAACGCATTCCCTACCCTCCTCAACACGTGGCGGGCGGGGCCGCTCCCTGCGCACACGCTGCAGCACGCACAGATACACCGCCTCCTCTGAAAGGCCCTTTGCGACGTCCTCTCCAGCACGTGATGGGGGAGGCGGCGAGGATGACTTGGCGGGATGGTCGCAGGCGACTGCGATGCTGCGTCCGTGTGTGTGTGTGTGTGTGCACGTGCGTCCTGACGTGTGCCGCAACCTGCGACTGTGTGTCTTTCTCCTCATTTCTCTTTTCGCGGCGCTGGAGGTGCGGTGCGCGCGGCCTGAATTATCTGCGTGCGAGTGGTTGTGTGTGTGTGCGCGTGTGATCGGGTCACCTCTCTTCGTCGCAACGGTCTCATGCGTCACATCGTCCGCGTGCATTCGCGACCCGCTGGATGCGGCGCGCTTTTCTCTCCGTCCCTTCTCCACGTGCCGCGCGCAACAAGTCGCGCCTCCCTTGCGTTGCTGGCTAGCGCCGCGGGTTGTGTCGGCGCTCGTGCGCGGGTGTGCTGATTAGGATGAGCGCGTAAGATAGGTCACAGCGCATCTTGCCGTGCCCGCATCAAGCGCTTCCCGCGCACGAGCGCTGCCACACCGCCGCGAGCACGTCTTCTTCTTCTCCTCCTCTCGTCAAGCACGCAAATTTGCCTTGTCCACTTCCGTTTTTACACGTGTGTTTGAGGCTCTTGCACGTCCCCGTGCGACACCACAAGGAAAAATGAACTCGTGCGCTGACTAGCCCATCCTCCAGTGGCACTGCGATAAGCACGGGGAGGAGGGCGAGGAGGGATCAGCCTGCGCTCACCCCATTCACGGACTCACGCACCTGTGTACCACTGGCGCGCGTCTCGAGCTCTGCTCTGGAACCGCCGGTATCTTGGGCCTCGGCTGCGACCATCGCCGCAACTGCACCATCGTCCATGCGGCACGCGAGACCACGCGCGGTCGCTCAACCCCCCCCCCCCCCCGCACACGCTGCGCATCTGATGTGTGCCGGCTGCTCCGCGTCGCTTCAGACCACGTCGTCAGCCGTCAAACATCACGGCGGTTGCGTTTCGAGTAAATCCTGTGTCCCGATTTGCCTTGTCCTCATGCTAGCCACGCAGCACATCCACGAGTCTGTGCGTTTTGATCTTATCGGTGCGGCTCTGCAGAGTACGGCGGCTCCGCGTCCAGGCAGCCACATCACCGCCGGCAGGTCACGAGCCTGCAAACTCCTCACAAGCCACCCTATAGGGCGCGGCCGCCGCACCCCATACCGGGGACGGCACTCCAGCTGTAGGCGTTGCTCTTCTGAGGGGTGCAACACGTGCTGTTTACGTAAAGCCACACACACGCACAGACACACACACACACACACAATCACAGAAAAAAAACAGTAACCCAGTCAGAGTAAGTGCCAACCTCCCCGGACAAACACACACACGATTTGCTGCTTCAGGCTCGAGTCCCCGTTCCGCCCCTCCATCGCACGCCAGGTCGACGCGCATGAGCGGGTGCCTGCGCCTCCTCGTGCGTCGCTCGGCGAGCATCGCCGACCCGGCGCGACAGGCGGTGTGGCAACACGCGACGAGCACCGTGATGAGCGTGCGGCATGCAGCTCGTCGTGCCGCACGTGCAGCCACAGCGGCACCACGGAAGAAGAAGTCGAGCGCGGGGTCGCCGTCCAAGCCCGCCGCCACCGCCGCTGCCTCCCCCCGCGCCGGGAGCACCGCCGTGGAGGACCAGGAATTACAGGAGACGGACGCGCGCCTCTCCATGCGGCTTCTCATGATGTCGCACTTCAACTACACTGGTGAGGCGAAGAAAGCGGTGGTGGACGCGCGGCGACAGTTGAAGGAGACATCGGAGGAGCATCTGGAGGCGCGGCAGCGCCGACTGCAGGAGAAGGACGACAACGCGCTGCGGCTGCTCGCGTCGGACGGCATATCAGTGGGGGACGGCATCATCCCCCTCGCCGGCGCCGTGCCACGCAAACCGCACGCTGCCGCGTCCACCGGGGCGAGCGGCGGCGGGGCCGCTGCATGGCGCGCGCTCAACCCCATCGGCCTCGCCGCCTCGCAGGCGGTGGCCGCGGCGGCGTTCCCGGGCGACTCCAACCCCGACACGGGCGATGCGCTGAGCGAGAGTGCGTACGCCGCGTTCCTCGCGGCGCAGCGGAGCCGCGGGGGTGGCGGAGTGGAGGGTGAAGGGGACGACGGCGATGACGTGGACGCGGACCCGTGGAAGTCCGCCACGCTGGCCACGCTCAGCAAGCCGGACCTCTCCATGTACGACACCGATCACGACTTCCGCATCAGCAGTGAGGAGGCGCTGCGGCTGGCGTGCGAGCAGCCGAGGGCGGAGCCGGCCGCGGGTGTGCACGACTCGCTCGATGTTGAGAGCGGTGAGGAGGCGGACACGGCCACGACGCTTCTTACTCGCCCCGGCGCTTCGCGGATGGCGGCGGTGGCGATGCAGCAGAAGCTGGACGAGGACGAGGACGTGGACTACACCGTCGCCGCCTACAGCGACAGTGCAGATGATCCTTTCAACCTCTAGGCACCCGCTTCACCCCACACCCCCTGCGCAGCGGGATGCAGGTAGGGGAAGGGTGGGTGTGTCGGCTATGTTGCAGCTCTCGCTTGTTCTTTCCTTTAGGCACTCAGCGCTCTGTACGACGCCTTCGCAGGAGATAATGCGTGATAGAAAACAGAAGCGCGTCGTCGTTCACGCGGTGTGGTGCCCTGTGACGAGTATCTGCGGTCCTCCTGCACGGTGCAGTGCTGATCGCCGCGCGTGAAGGGGAAGGGGGGGGTGGGAAGGAGGAGAAGGCGGAGGAAGTGCATGCTTGCTGTGCTCTTGACACTGTCTACTATTGACGTGAAGATACACAGTACACCCGTATTTGTCCCTTACTCTCCGTACGCTGCCATGGCACCTAATCGACGGCTGTGCGTGCGTGACAGTATCGGTCCCTCTATCTATCCACTCACTCGCCGTCTGTCGCTCCCTCGCCTTTAGATCGTGTACGCACCCGACCCCTGTTTGCCTTTCTCCAAGAGCCCACGGATTTTGACGGACACACCTCCTCTCTCCTCTCCCCCCAAACACATCTACACGTACGCACAGGCACCTGCTTTCTCTCTCTCTCTCTCTCGCCGACCCACATGTTGTACCGCGCCGCCGTGCCGGTGCCGGCCGACGCCCTTGTGCAGCGGAACGTCGAGTTCACCCGCACTGCGTGGAAGGCAGGCTTGCGACCTGATCAGCGCGAGGCGAATCAACTGCGTGTGGTGGAGATCGATTTTCCGCTCCTCTCGCGCGATGTCGTGCAGGTGCGGTGCGGCAACACCGTCGCCACGGCAACCGTCACGTGCGACCTTGTCGAGCCGACGCCGTTCCGGCCGAAGCACGGCTTCTTCGAGGTACACGCACGCCAGCTCTTGCACGAGCGCGACCCGCTCGATCAGCCGCGCGAGATCAAGCGCATCAGCATGTACCTCACCCGCCTCCTCTCCGGCAGCGTGCTGGAGACGGAGGGGCTGTGCGTCATTCCTGGACGGCGGGTCTGGAGCATCGATGCCGAGGTGCTGATCATGAACGACGACGGCAACGTGCACGACGTCGCGCAGTGGGCGGTGATGGCCGCCTTGCAGCACGTGCGCCGACCCGAGCTGACGATTCGCGGCGACGACGTTGTGGTACACCCGCCGCATGAGCGCGACCCGGTGCCGCTCTCGCTCCACCACATTCCCCTCGCCTTCACCTTCGCGGTCTGCGCCAATCCGCAGGAGGTTCGACTAGCCACGCGAGCGGCAGCACTCCGCAAGGCGCAGGCCCCAGGCGGCGCTCCAGCTGCGCCGATAACATCTGCCGCGGCCGACGCAGACGGCGAGGCGGGCGACGGCGACATCGCGTGGTCGAGCGACGCGCTGACGGTGGTGGTGGACCCGTCGTTGGAGGAGGCGGCGGCAGCGGCGTGCACCGTGGCAGTGGCGGTGAACGGCGAGGGCCACGTGTGCTCGATGGAGAAGACGGACGGCTGCGACGTGTCCATCGCATACCTCGAGCAGTGCATGAGCACGGCGGCGCAGCTCACCCAGGCCCTCTTGGCCCAAATGAAGGCATCGATGGAGGCACACGACGTGAAGCGGCGGGAGGCCGTGCGTAGCCAGTTCCTCTGGGCACAGCAGCGTCGCGGCATTCAGGCAGCGGCGCCGGCCGCCGCAGACGGCGACGCGGAGCAGGCAAGCAAGAAGGCCAAGGCAGAGCCTTGAAGGTTGCGGGGTACTGCTGCTGCTGCTGCTGCTGCTTCCCAGCGAATACGCATCCCCGAGGTTGTAGGCGGTGCAACTGCTTGCCAAAGCTGGTCCACAAGGAGAGGGGGTTCCACTGCCGTGCCAGCGGCATCGTAAAGCTGCGCGGTGAATCGAATAAGAGAGCCCTAACGCAGGCACCTGCTGCCTTTAGTGGCAGCGCCGCCCCCGCTGCTTCGTAAGCGAACCACGCAAACAGAGCATTGACGTAAGAGCGGCGCAGGTCACGACGAGTGCGAATGTCCGCTCTCATAGGTGATGACGTCGCATCGAGCAGTCGGCTGCTAAGAAAAAGAAGCGTGCGCAAAGAGTTTTCGCGGTCCGTGGCCGCGCATAGATGTGCTTCAGGGGGGGTCCAGCCGAGTGTTGCTGACGCCGTGACCACTGTGCCGATCGCAGCGCGACGAGATACGACGGGCTTCGCCGTCGCGAGCCTGATGATCCCCCTCCCCTTCACGACAAGCTCGAGAAGTGCCTCTCCGTCCCCCCTTCTCGCCTCCGCTCGCAACGTGCACGGCTCAAGGTGCTCATATTTGTCAGCGGTGCTTCGCCACCGTATTGCATCCGTACACACACACACACACACACACACATACGGAGACCCACGCTCGTCGATACGCGGCTGCTCGTCTCGCGGTCGAGTGCGCTCTGGCTCTCTCTGTCCAGCTGCTTCTGAATCACTCCGTCTCTGCCTCAGCCGCGCGCGTCCACGTGCGCTGCGCTTGCCTGCTGCGAAGGCGGTGGTGAGCATCCCCTGAGCGAGGTGTCGTCGGGCCTCCTGAGTTCTCCCCTGCTTTCACGTGCTTGTCGCAGTGCGGCACCGTGCTGCAGCGTTCTCAGCGATTCTGCTTGAGAAGCGTCAGACCGGCACTTTCACGTGCGCTGGAACAACGCACGCACGCACCCACCCACACGCACACGCACACAAACTCCCGAGCCCACGCATCAGAGCCGGGGCTTCTGACGCACAGGTCCGCATTCGCGCCTTTATTTGTGCCACACCCGCGCACGCCCCGTATCTCCCAGTAATTCGCATCTTCTCCCCCACCCGCCGAAGGTTGCAGATGCTGGCCGTGCGGCAGCTGCTTGGGCCGACGGCCGTGAGCGCGTCGTGCGTGCTGCGGCTCGAGCCGGGTGCCGCAACACCCGCGCCGTACGGCAACAGCGCCGTGCTTCTCGCGGCCATGGCGGAGTCGGTGCACGTCTTCGACCTTGTGCCGGGTGAGCTGTCCTCGCAGCTCCGCCCCCGCGGGCACGTGTTTGAGGTGGGCTGCGGCATCTCCAGTCTCCTGGCTATTGCCAACCAGTGCTTCCTCGTGTGGACGCGCGACTTCGAGTGCCTGCTCGTGCGCTACCAGGCCAACCTCGCGCCATCCCCCAAGCCCGGGGCACCCGCAGATGGCGTGCGGGTCTGTCGTGACGACGGGGTGCCGACACCTGTGCACCACCGGGAGCATCACTGGTACGTGGTGCGGCGGATGCGGCTGTGGTGCCCGGACGTCAGCGAGCTTCTCGCGGTGCCGGAGCTGGGTGTGAACAGCAGCAAGGAGATGGCGTACGTGCGCTTCTCCGTGCGGCACGCCTTCTTCATCGGCCTGACGTGGGCCCCAGGCTGCGTCGCGCAGGCGCGGGTGCCGAACGCAGCGCCGCCGCCGTCCGCCGCTGCCCGCGCCGCTGCCGCCGCGGCCGGCGAGGCGCTGCGCACGTGCCGGTGGCACTCGGGCAACTACCTCCGCGCGTACGCCGGCACAGGCTTCCGCTACCCGACGCAGGGCTGCAGCGTGGCGACGCAGCGGCCGCACGAGGACTGCGTCGCCCACCTCGCGCGACTGGAGCGGCTGTGGGAGTCGTGCTCGCCGTACGCCAATGTGCCGGACGAGGACCTCATCGCCAAGCACGCTGTGGGCGAGCTCTCGCGGCACAAGTCGGCAGAGACGCAGGGGGGGGCGGCGACGTCGTACGCCGGGGCCTCGCCCGCTGCGGAGGTGCCCGACTACTGCGGTGTGGTGGAGGTGACGGTGCGGCGGGAGGCGCACACGGCCACCTCGCCGCTGACTCCGACGTGCCAGCTCTTCTGCGGCTACACTCAGGGTGGCTTTGCGACCCTGCGGGGCTCGGGCGAGGGCGTGGCGGTGCACCACACACCCATGACACTGACGGGGGCGAAGACGGTGCCGCTGAAGGATGCGTACGCGGCCCGGCACACGACGTCGATGGTGGTGGTGGCGCCCCGGCGAGTGGAGCGGCGTGAGCTGGAGTGGGCGCAGTTGGTGCTCGCCAGTGGCGACACCTATACCGCCGTCTACCACTTGCAGAAGCGCCGCACACCCCTCACGGGACCGCACCTCGCACTGGACTTCGTGTTCACCTCGACGGCGCGGCCGACATGCGTCCTCCTGTGCGCCTGCACCGGGGACGCGCTGAACGACGTGTGGGTGGCCCTCGACACAGGTGCCGTGTCACGCCTGTGTGTGCCCACTCTGCGCTCGCAGCGCGGCGCCGGCGGCGAGGCGGCGTGCAGCGGGTGGCCCGCGGTGGCCATTGCGGGACTGCCGGCCGACTTTCTGTGCCGGCACATGACCCCTGCCGATGAGCTCGTCCGTGGGAACGGCACCGGTGTTTACGGAGGCGGTCATGGCGCTGATGGGGGTGAGGCCGTGGCTGCTGCCGACGCCGCCGCTGCTGCCGCGGTGTACTCGGTGGCCCGGCGCTTTGCCCTCCTTTCCGACGGTGTGCAGAGCGCGTTCGTGGTCGACCTCGTTGACCTGCGCGTGGTGGCGTCGCTGACGGGTGACGGCCCGATGACGGACATCAGCGAGGCGCCGAACGGCTACGTTGTGAGCTTTGCGAGTGGGGTGCTGCGGCAGCTGCAGCCGGGGCTGCCGCTGCACGTGTGCGGCTCGGCGGCGGTGGGCGGCGTGACGGAGGCGCTCCACATGGCCCGTCTGGCGAGTAGCGGTGCCGATGGCGTGTACCTGATGCGCAGCACGCGTGCTGCCTCCCAGCTCTTCGCGGTGGAGCGGGACCGTGTGTGCGCGGCGACGGCGGGCGGGTGGTGCTACGTGACGGACGAGCCGACCCTGGCCTTCGGCACCGATGGCGCGGCGGGGCTGGCGCAGTGCACGGCAACGCGCTGGTGTGTGGGGGCTGCGACGCACGACTTCCCGTTTGTTCTCTCGCACGCGGCCGTCGCGGACGTGCCCGGCGTCGGGCTCGTCTGCGCCGGGGCCGCGGCGCCATCCAGCGAGGGCGGGCCGCTGCTGCTCGCACTGGGCACGGCGGACGGCGTGTCGGCGCTGTCCATTGCCGAAGTGCCTGCCGGGCCGCTCACGTGCGTCGCCGCAGTCGCAGAGGCCGCGAGCGTCGCACCAGAGGCGGGCGCAGGGGCCGCGGAGCCAACTGCGGCGTCGCTGCTCGTCGCTCTCGGGCGGTGGGACGGTGGCGTCTCGCTGCTACGCGTGCGGCGAGCGGACCCAGCGCGCCGGTGGAGCTGCGTGGCGGCTGTGGCGGCGGCGCAGTCGACGTTCGAGGTCACGGCACCAGTGCAGCGCCTCGTGCCGCTGCCGGCGACGGACGGCCTCGCCCGCTGGCTTGCCACGCACACGTGCGGCGCGGTCTCCCTCCTTGCCCTTACCCCGCCGGAGGCGTCCGACGCCGGCGCGGGTGCATCGGCGCTGCGCCACGCGTGGGCCCGCGCCGGCGATCCGACTTCGCTGCTGTGCGCGACGGTCGCCGTGCCGCTTCTGCGGGCGAGCGGCGGCGGTGCGTCGCGCGGCGCCTTCGATGCCGCTCTGCTGCAGCCGCGGGATGGCGGTGTGGTGCTCGTGGCGGCTGCCTTGATGGAGGAGGACGGGCAGACACCGCCAGGCATGCGGCGGCACCGCGACGCGGCGGAGCTCGATGTAGCGTGGCGCACTCGGTTGGAGTGCGCCGTGCGCGCGTTGCTGGACGCAGCCGACGCGGCAGAGGTGGAGGCGACGGCGTGGCGGGAGGCGGTGGTGCTGGAGCGAGTCGCTGGTACGGGGTCCGTCACCTACGACCTCCTCGTCGCCCACCGCGACCGCCTCACGCTTCTCGCGGTGGACCGGCACGTCGCGGCGGCCGCCTCACCCGGGTGCGGGCGTGCGTTTTGCGTTGCTGCGGCCGCGCCGACGCGGTACGTCTGCACGCGTCGCGTGGCACTGCCGGGGCTTGCCGGCGCCAACTCGAACGAGACGCTCTTCTCCGTGGCCGCCGCGCTGGACGGGATGGACGGGCCGGTGACGCTCTGCGCCTTCACCGCACAGGCCGGCTTTACGGCGCGGCTTGCGCTGGTGCGCACGACGTCGCTGACGGTGCTGGAGACGCTGCCGCTCGAGGGATACGCGCTGCACTGGATGAGCGCCGTGCCGCCCACCGCCGGTGCCAGCGCGGCGTCGCCGCTGTTTCTGCTGTGCCTGGTGAGCGAGCAGAACGGCGAGGTGGAGTTGGCATTGCTAGCCGCGCACCCCCTGCGCATCGTGACGTCCGCATCGGTGGAGACGATGCCGCCGCCACCCGGTGTGGACGACGTACCCTTGTACATCGATGGCAGCTTGCACGTCGTGCTTCCTGGCGAGAGCGCCGGGAGCAGCAGCAGCGGGGGTGGACGTGGTGATTCAGCTGATGGTGTGGAGGTGCTCGTGGCGCTCTCCGTGGGCTGTGGCGTGCATCTGTTTGCTCTGCGCGGCTACGCGGTGTACTTCCAGCACTGCGTTGTCGCCCCCTCTGTGGTCTCCTCCGTTGAGTTCTGCTACCCCGTGCTGTCTGTGTGCACGCGCGGCTCGACGCACGTGTACCTGCAGGTGTACGCAACGCACGACACCACCGAGGCGCTGGCGCCTGCCTACACACTGGCGACGACGCTGCCGCTGCAGGCGTATGGGAA
>JASAOO010003095.1:0-21656 GCA_030849075.1 Zelonia costaricensis | reverse complement strand
GGCCGGCTGCACCCGTCGGAGGAGAAGGTGCTGCGGGAGGCAATGCCGGTGATCAAGAAGAACATCGCCACGGGCAGCGAGTTCGCCCGCTCCAAGCTGTAAAAGGAGGCGCGGGACGCAACGTCTCCGCTGCCGCCTTCCTGGGCAAGGCTTCGTGAGGGTGCGAAAGAGGCGGTGGTTGCGGCAGTGTTGACATCTGCTCGCGCTCCGTGATGAGTAGGTGTTATCAGGCAGCCTGCTACGGCGCCTATCTGACCGTCTCCGGTGGGCTTTGCTAGGCCCGTGTCTCACAGCTTCGTTGGCGCACCAGCTTCACCTTCGTAGGGAACGGGCGGTCGTATGTTGGTCAAACCCAGTCTTAGGCCTGGAGTCTGTCGAAGTCTCTGACAGTAGTCTGGTTTACAGGGCGTCAATGCTCTGTAGGCTCTAGTAGGTCGTATTTTGTGGAGCGCAACACGCGTCTGACGCATTTGCGGGCTCAGCTGACACGTTTCTATGTGTTGGCTTTTTTTTTTTTTGAGCCGCGATGTCTGATGCCGCGCTGTAGTGTTGTTTCTCGGATGCAGACCTGGTAGCCGCCGACGCCTCCACTTCCGCTTTTCACGCTTGTTCTACTGTCCTTCGTCAGGTGTGGCTTCACCAAACCACGATCGATCGTCCGTGTGATCTCTGGTGGTTATGTTTTTTTGCTTCCTGTCGTTTTCTGGTCTGGCTCAGCGTGAGTGACTCTTTTCGTTCAGTGTTTCGAGCCCCTCCCGCACTCGACTCCCTTTCCCCGTGTGCACTAATTGTGAGCGAGTGGGTGCAGTGTTTCCGGCACCTGCCTTCGATGTTTTTTCCTCTCCTACTTCTTCTCCTCCCTGCCGCAACGCCTCCACCCGCCAGGTGGGTATGGTGCGCGTGGTTAGGGGCACACTGTCCCAGCAAGTTCCACCAACCCTCCGTTTTCTCTCGCCCCCTCTTCTGTTCGACCCACAGCACGCACATGTTCCGTCGTCGTGTTTTTGCTTGTTTTCTTCTCTTTGTTCTCCCTCGCCTCTTCTCTCTCTTTTCTTTTATTTTGCTACGTTGTCGTTTCCTGGCTGCGTGGAGTCTGTGATCGTTCGCGCTGTGTTGCAGAGGCCGAGGCGCCAGGCCTGGGCTCACCGGCGGTGGCACCAAGCAGATCACGCATCCGCACACACCGCCAGCCCGCGCAGGAAACTACGAGGAACGTGAAGGAGAAAACAGCTTCTCTTATCGCCCCCTCCGATCGGTTCTCCGGGCGGCATGGAGTGCACACATCCTCCAACGCCTTCTCAGCCGTCCGCGCACACGGGACACGGTCACTCCAGCAGTGGAGAGCTTCCATCGTACCACAAAACATACAAAAAAGCACACGCAGGGGAACTGCACTTCACTATAGGAACAGGCATGCACGCTGCGCACCTCGCACGCACCCGCATCGCCGCTGCGTTTTCGTCCGAGGTGAAGATGCGTGGTCCACCTACTCCACCATCAAAAAAAAATGCTGAAAAGTACAATGGATAGAGAACGCAAGTTCTGTCCAGGGGGAAAAAACTCTAACACAGACACGCACACGGAGAAACCAAAAACAAAGAAAGTTAATCAGCGCAACGCACTCGATGTGAAGCGAGAGGAGGAAACAGGGCAGCACGATGGCTGAGGCGCACAACCGAGAAGGTTCTCTGCTGTGGCCGATCTCTGTGATGTGAAGCAGCTGCAGAAACCCGCCCGCTGTTCGTGGGTGAGGCTCAGCGTGCGGATTTCTCGAACACGCATTCCTCTATCATTCGGGAGCAGTTTGAAGGATGGCGTTGCGAACAATGGCGTTTTGTGAGTGCACATCGGTCTCACCGCGCGCATGTGAGGCAATGGAAGGTGACGTTTTCAAGGCAAACCCATTTCTCGCATCCAAGCGAGCTGAGCTGTGCTGCCTTCTTCGTTCACAGTGTACCACTCGCCAACGGCTGACATTCAAGTACCCTACTCTTCTGCAACCGTGCCGCCATTGCGCTCCTGATTGATATTTGCTCACCTTGTTCCGATGTGGGTCTTCTCGACCCGGCTGACGTTTCGGCGTCGCAGTGCAGCGCACTACAGGCCGCGCATACAAAGACGGGCAAGGATAGCAACACGACACAACGGGAGAGAGAAACCACACACACACACACACACACACACACACACACATACACGCGGGAGTCTGTTTGCCCACGCACGCAGCGGCACCGTTTTGCAATTGAGTTTGCGCGGGACAACGCGAACTGCTCGTCACCCTTAGCGCTCTCTGTCACCACGGCGCATCTCCCACATACGTGATCGGACTCTCTTGCTGCTGCCCCCCCCTCCCCCCCCCCGCCCCTGCCCCCTTCCGCCAAACCCTCCCCCCTTTCCACTTAGCCGCACGGAAGATGGAGGAGGCGATCGACTTCATTCAGAGTCGTCCGCTGATCGGGTATCAGATGGACGGTTCGCACCTCAACAACGTGCTTGTAAGTCTCGCACGGCAGCAGCAGCTGCTGATGGAGGCGCAAAACCAGCTGCAGGACCGCCTCGGCGACATCGCCGGCGACGTGCGCGAGATTCGCGACCACCAAAAGCAGCTAGAGGCCGTCATTGGCGAGCTGGGTGGGCCAGAGCAGCTGCACCACGTGCGCTCTCGCATCACGGAGGTGGAGCGGGCCGTGGACGGACTCGCGCGCGAGGTGCAGGATAGCAAGAGCGCCGCGAGTGCCGCGGCACAGGACGCAGACCAGGCGGGGCGACTAGCCGACGAGGCCAACCGCGCAGCTGCGGGTCTGCGAGAGGCTGTGAACTCGCTCGGGGCGGAGGTGGACAAGGTGGCGCGGCAGGTGGAGGCGGACCGCAAGGGCATCAGCAAGGCACTCGGGGACATCGACAAAGATCGCCACGACCTCGAACAGCAGATGCGCGAGGCTCTGCGCGAGCTTCAGATGCGGGCAGAGCGCATCGAGCGGGAGAGCGGGGTGGAGCGGGTGCGTCAGATGCTGGACGAACTCAGTGACCGCACGGATGAGAACTTCCGCAGCGTGGAGGAAAGCGCCCGGGCTGTCGATGCGGAGCTCTCGCGGCAGAGCGCGAGCCAGACCGCACTACGTGGCGAGATCGCCGCCCTCGATGAGCGGGCCCGCACGGCGATGGCCTCGCTGTCGAGCGACACAGACACCAAGTACCACATGCTGCTGGACGCCTTCCGACAGTACGAGGCGGGCTGGACCGACTTAGAAGAACACATGGTGCGGGCGGGGCAGGTCCTGGCCAGCCGCAAGCAGCGTTCGCCCGGCTCCACGAGCGCGCGGCGCTGAGATGAAGGCGACCTCGGCTTGTGGGGCTCTGCAACCGCCGATCAACGCACAAACGAACGCGCTGCTCGCTTGTGAATGCGGAAGGGTGTTCTATCTCTTTCGCGCCAGCAGGCTCAATGGCCCTTGCCGGTGTGCGCGTGATTGTGCGTACTCTGGTTCCTAGCGTGTATTGGTGTGTGCGCGTATGTATGTGTATACGCCGCGGGTGCGAAGCCTCCCCCCCCCCCCTTCCTCTACGCCCCACCTCGTGTCCTCTTTGTACCACTATTACCTTGGCCGCTGTTTCGTGTACCTCTGCGTTTGAGTGTGAGTGCGTATGAAAGTGTGGGCGTGTCTGAGTGCGAGGTACGCACGCATCCCCCAGCCCCTTCAAGGGGCTGCGTTTTGGACGTCGCCGACGCGCGCGGCGTGCCTGCGGCGCCAGCCCCGTCATCATCTGACGAAGGCAGCGACGGTTAGGCCGCGGGCTCACACGGCGTAGGACGCGACAGCACCAGATGTGAACACATCGCATCCTGCACAAGACACAACAGCAATACGGCAAGAAGAGGCGAGGGTTGCTCCTCCAGAGGGGACGGGGAACTCGCACTCGCTGGACTGGCGTGCAGGGACGTGACGGCCGAGGCGGTGGTATGCCGAGTTCGTGGCACCAGCACGCAGGACAACACGCAGCCTTTGTTTCTTGCCAGGTGGGCCCACCGCTGGCCAAGCTTGCCTTTTTTTGTTGTTGTCATTGCGGATCTGTGTGTGTGTGTGTGTGTGTGTGTTGAAAGTGGTATAGACGTCGCTCGCGCCTGGGCCGCAGAGAAGGTGGCGTACCCGCACACATGACCCTTAACCCACGCTGAGGCACAAAACCATCTTGCACCTTCCCGCACCTCCCCCCTCCCCCCTTTACCTCTTCCCACCCCGACATCAGCCATCTGCTCACAGCCCAGCAGGTGTATGAAGGTTACCGGGTTCATCCGTACCTGTCACAAACACACTTACACACACACACACTCACAAACAACAGTTTATCGCTCCTGAAACGGGCAGACGCGCGCGTCGTGGTCGCCGAGCACGTCCTGGGGGCAGCCATGCCGTCCCCCGTTGTGCTCACGCGCTCTGCGCCAGCGCGCAGCTTCAACATCAAAATGTTCGACCGCAAAGTGAAGGGGCTGCAGCGCAGCTTTGTCTCCACCCCGGCGTGTGACATCCACAAGCTCTGCGCGGAGCAGATGCTCGACCGCCGCGCGTTTGTGAAGCGCGACACACCTATTGTGCTGGAGGTCGGCGCGCACACGGGGTGGTACTTCCGCCACACACTCGAGCGCAAAGAGTTCCGCGGCCTCAAGCAGTACATCCAGACCGACATATCCGAAGACCGGCTCAATCGCAACTACGACGAGATCAAGCACCTCATTCCGCCCGAGATCGAGTTTGTGCAGATCTGCTGCGACGAGGAGCAGTCCTCGCCGTTCGGCATTCCGGACAAGTCGGTCGACATGGTCGTCTCGTGTCTCTCCATGCACTGGGTGAACGACCTCGAGACGGCGATGGTGAACATCCGCAAGGTCCTCAAGCGCGACGGCTTCATGCTGAGTGCCATGTTCGGCGGCAACACCCTGTACGAGCTGCGTGGTTGCTTCTCCATGGCGCAGACAGAGGTGCTGGGCGGCGTGGCGCCGCACATTTCGCCCATGATCGACGGCGCGGGGCTGTCCACGCTGGTGCTGCAGGCAGGCTTCAGCATTCCGACCATTGACCTCGACCGTCACTTGCTGCTTTACACGACGCCATTCCACCTCATGGAGCACCTCGCCGTGATGGGCGAGAGCGCGTGCCACTACATGCGTCAGCCCATGAACCGCGACGCCCTCCTCGGGGCCTGCGCAGTGTACGACACCATGTACAAGCAGAACGGCTTGACACCGGCCACCTTTGAGGTGTTCCACACCATCGCGTGGAGCCCCAGTCCGACGCAAGCGAAGCCACTCGAGCGGGGCAGCGGGCAAATCCCGCTGTCCTCGTGGAACTCGAAGAACCAGAAGCAGCTGCAGTCGGTGCTGGACGAGTACGCGCAGAACCCCGACGACGCGGGGCTCCAAAACAAGGCGGAGGAGATTTTCAAGCGGCTGCGGGAGGAGAGCGCGGATCTAATGGCGCGCAAAGGGTTCGACTCGCGTGGCTTTGACCGCGATCGCGACGAGGAAGCGCGTCAGCTCGACGAGAAGCCGCTGCCGCCGTTCCAGTAGCGCATGGCGGAGATGGGAGGTGTCAAGTGCCTGCATCTACCACCATGCGAGGAGACACACAGAGAGACACACTCCTCACGTGCCCGCCCTTCCCAAGCCTCGGCGTATTCGTTATGCGGGAAGGGGTTGGGGGTGGCGAGGTGGAGACGGGTCGGGTTGCCGCTTCGTCGCCCAGTGCGGCTGTACTCCTCCTTGAGCTTCATTTTTGGCACAAGAGACGATCCCGGCTACCACAGAGGAACGCACATCACACCGCGTGTCGCGGCGCAGCGGGGGCGAGGGCGACACCCACGCAACCATTCACTCGACTCGTCCACTCACACACCGCTCAACGGTGTAGCGCTTCTCACAATCAACGCAACAAAAACAAACGAAAAGGAGCCACTGCAGCGGTCAAGCCATGGAACAGAGCGGTTGACATGGTGCCAACTTGACGTCTTGCAAGCTAAGATGATACCGCGCCAGCGAATGAGCCGCTTAGCGTGGTACCTTGCAGTGTAGCGATCTCGTCCTGCACACTTGGCGAATTCCTCACTCCCCGTAGCGTACTTTGTCTGCCAACCTTGTTGACCTTCCTGCCCCCCCCCTCCACTCCCCTCCTCTCGGCGCACCGTACATTTTGCATTTGTTCGCGTCTGTGCGTGTGTGTTTGTGTGCGTGTGTACGTGCGTGCTTGTCTTTGTTGTTGTTGCTCACCCCTCTGACGCTCGAGGTGCGCCAGCGCTGTGGCGTCCTTGTCTTTGGCTGCCGTCCCTGACTTCGCCTTTCACCCCCCCCCCCCCTCTCACAACTCCTCCTCCTNCCCCCGCCCCTCCCCGCCCCGATCCGCTCGAAGCGGAGCCAGCCTTCTTAAGTGCTCTTCCCACGTTGCCCCGTTGCACACAGCGCGAAGGTGCATCATGGGCCGCAAAAGCAAAGCAGCACAGGGCGCGCAGCATCCGCCGGCGAGCAGCGACGGCGCGGCTGGTGCAAGTGCCGGAAAAGGCAAGCAGGAGGACTCGCAGCTGTGGACGGCCCTCAAGCACGAAGACGAGGAGGAGCTGCGTGAGCTACTCTTTGACGAACTTGTCGACCCTGAAACGGGCGCCATCTCGCTTACCCTGCGACCGACCGCCCGCAAGCTCGTGAACCAGCCCAACGCAAAGAAGCTGTACCCGCTTTCCTTCGCGGTGGCAGAGGGACTCAGCCCGACCATTGTGCAGTTTCTTCTCCGTGCCGGGGCGCAGGTGAACAAGAAGGACGACACGGCGAAGATGCTCACAGCTTTGCACGCGGCGTGCTGGAACGAGGACGACGAGGCGGTGCTGAGCCTCCTGCGCGCCGGCGCTGATCCGCGCGTCGGCGACGCGGACGGCCGCACGCCGCTGCACGTCCTCGCCACGTCGAACGCCGTGGCGCTCGTGTTGCTCGTGCTCAACCAAGTTGCCCGCACTGACATCGGCGAAGGCGCTGGCGCAGACGCGGCGGCGACGGCGGCCGCGACCGATGTCGATGCCGCCTTCACATCGGCCACCTCCAGCGTCCTCGCGCTCGACCCGGTGGCGCTGCTGGGAGTGCGGGACAAGCAGGACGGTGCGACGGCGCTTCACCTCGCCCTCGGTGAGCCGACGTACGGCTTTGGCGTTGCCACGGCGCTGCTGGGCTACCTCGAGGCGTTCCGGACCACGTCGGCGACTGCCGCGGCTGCCGTCGCTGACCTGACCTCGATTGCGGCGACGGCGACGGGCGAGACGCCGCTGCACGCGCTGGTCTGTGCGCCAAACACCGAGGACGCCCTCGTTGCCGCAATGGTGCGCCGCCTGATCGACCTCGGCGCCAACGTGCTGGCCCGCAACCGCAGCGGTCAGTCAGCGGCGGAACTGGCGGTGGCCACCCGCCCGGGGCGCAGCAGCAGCACCAAGGCGGCGGTGCAGCTGTACGAGACGCTCCTGACGGCCATGGCCGCGCGCGACGTCGCGGCGGTGGCGGAGCCGAACGCGGACGGACTTGCGCTGCTGCACGTTGCGATCGCCGCGCGGAACGTCGCGGCGGTGAAGGCTCTCTGCAGCGCGTGCTCCGGTGCGAGAGCCACCTCACCGGTGGCTGACGGGGCGCTGCTGGCGCGTCCGGTAGTGACGCCGAGCGGGGAGCGCATCACCGTGGCGGACCTTCTCGTGCGCAGCGAGGCGAGTGCGGAGATGGTGCAGGCGCTGACCGCGGCGAGCGTCGTTGCGCCGGACGAATACGAAGCAGCGCAGCGGCAGCGCGCGGCGTCTGCGGCGCAGCGAGGGGACGGCGCCGACGGCGAGGGTGCGAACGGCGCTGGCGGCGATGCCGAGGAGCAGGACGACGAGGACGCGGACGAGGAGCGAGACGGCGGCGTGGCCGACTCGGCAGCGGGGGCGGCCGCGGCAAACGCGTCCGGTGCCGCGAGTCTGAAGCGGCGGCTCGGCGGTGCAGCCGGTGCCGGCGGTGGTGTCTCCCGGGTGCAGCAGGCTCGCAAGGCACGAGCGGCGACCGCCGTGCAGCGCAAGGCACACGGCGGTGGGGGTCGGCACGGCGTGCTCGACGGCATCGACGGCGCCGGCCACGCGAAGGGTCTCTTCAACGGCGGTGTCTCCACTCCGGTGCTGATTGTCGGGGTGCTGCTACTCGTGTCCCTGCTCGTTTTCGGCTACACGATGCTGATCGACCCGGCGGCGGGCCACGAGCAGTAGCCCGTGTAGGACAGCTGGTTCAACCACGCAACGTAGCAGTGCGCTACGATGGTTTCGCGCTCTTCCGAGAAGGCTCTTCTCGCTCTTCACCCTACCATCGGCGTTTTCTCTTTGTCATGCCTCCTGCTGCCGTTCATGTGCGCAGCAGCCCCGCTGGCCTTGCTGTGGTGGCTGTCCCGGCACTTCTATTCGATCCTCAGCTGCTCACGTGAGGGAGCAACGAAGCAAGAAGGCGGCAGAGGGCGCCACGGTGCGGCGCAGTGGACGCCCCACCGAGCGGGAAGAAGGGCATCTCAGATCTTTACGGAAGACAGCGATCAGTGCTTCTCTGTACGACGTGCGCACGTGCTCGTCATCACGGTTTGACTCCTGCAACTTCTCCTACCGCGTCTCCTCGCTTCGTCGCTCGTCTATGCGGGCCGCTCACTTGGCCACCTCAGGTACGACACGCCTCTTCCTACCCTCCTTCCCGCTCACACTTCGGCGAGGAGCATCACGCGATACGCCGCTGCCTCTACGCACCGCGAAGGGCACAGAGCCGCCTCCTGTCCTTCGCTTTTTGTGTGACTGAATTCTCTTCTCTGTTTAGCTGAGTCGAGTCTCGCTCTGCAGCTGCCCCGTCGAGGGATGGACTACTGGCAGTGGAAGACGGACGGGGCCGGGCTCGGTGCGGAGGAGGTGTGCCTCCTCGTCCAGCACGGCGTCGCCCTCTACAACGGCGACGAGAAGACGCAGTGGCGCAAGGGCAAGCTGTCCCTCACCACCCACCACCTCATCTACCACGACGAGGCGGACGTGACGGCGATGCTGCAGCTGCCGCTGGAGGTGGTTCGCCGCGCCGGCCGGGCACCGAGCACGTCGGGCGGCTTCGGCCCCTTCTCCAGCGCCAAGATCAGTGTCCCGCTACCACAAAACGCGTTCGTGAAGCTATCATTCCGCACCGGCGGCATAGACAAGTTCTTCGAGGCCTTCATCGGGGCCCTTGAGCGGAAAGCGTGGCTGCAGACGCCACCGCCCGCGTCCGCGGCGCCGGCGAAGCCTGTCAGCAGCGGCAGCACCAGCAGCCCTGCGCGTGCAGGCGCAGGGGACGGCGCAGCACCCAGCGCGACGGCGGCGAGCGCGGGGGCGTCTGCGGCGCAGCCCGCCTCTTCGTCGACGCAGCCGGAGTCGAGGCGGGCCGTGCCGCGTGGCGTGGGCATTGCGGGTGTGCAGCAGGCGTCGGCGCAGTCGGCCGCGATGCGCGAGACTCTCAAGGACGTCGACGACGTGATGAACAAGGCCTCCGCCATCGTCAACAACATCCGCCGCCTGCGGGAGCGCAACGAGGCCTCAGCGGCGGCCGGCGCGGCCCCCGGCAGCGAGACGGCGGCGGAGCGGACAAAGATCGAGAGCATCGAGTCGACGCTCGGCCTCGGGGCAATGGTGACGCGCAACAACAACAGCAGCAGCGACTCGCGCTTCCACAAGGACCTCGCGCTGGAGCTGCACACGTGGATGACGCACGAGCGCAACGCCAAGCTCTTCAACGACATGCCGGTCGTCCCGCTTATCGAGCTCTTCGCGCTGTACAACAAGGCCCGCGGCGGCGACCTTGTCTCGCCGCTGGACGTGCTGAATGCGTGCACGTACATGACGAGCACGATGCCGGGCAGCTGCTACGACCTCGTGACCCTGTCGTCGGGCCGCAAGGCGCTGACGAACCGCGACGACTCGCTGCTGCTGGCGAAGCTGGCGGCGCTGCTGGGGCCGCAGCTCGTGAACGCCGGCGGGTCAGCCGTGCAGAGCGAGTGGCGCAAGTCCTCCTCGCAGCAGCGCGGCGGCGCGGCTCCGCTGGTGAGCGTGCCCACCGCGAGTGCGCTACCGCGCACGGCGTGGGACTTGAAGTCCGTGAGCGACGTGCAACTGGCGGAGCAGATGCAGGTTGCCACAGAGGTGGCCGGCGACATCTTGACGGCACTCGTCGTGAAGGGCTACCTCTGCCGCGTTGACACCGGCTTCGACTGCTACGTGTACTCGTGGAACATCTTTGTGTTTTAGCGTGTGGCCCGTGCCGGCGGCGTGCCGCCGGGAGGCGCGCGCCTGCGCATCCCCCGCCTTTGCTTGTCTGGGTGGCTGGCGTGGTCGCGAGGTGCCTCAGCCGCGTCTGGGAGTGAGACGGTGGCGGTTGCTGCCACCCCGTGGCACTTGCGTTGCCTCCTCCTCCCCCGCTGCCTGCGAGGCGGTCCCCTGCGCGGGTGCCTTTTTTGGGGGGGAAAGGCCACGTGGTGCTATCAGACGCTCTGTTGCAGGGAGGTGGCGATGCACGCGGGAAATGAGAAACGGGTCGAATGAACTCCGCTGCACAAGAGTGCCCAGTAAAGAGCGGCACCACAAGGGCCACAACCAGAGTGACCTGGTGCTCTGCAACGCCGCAACGGCTTGCCGGGCTCGGGCATCAGTACGGGATAGGCTCTCCGCTCGTGGGTTGTCCTCGTGCTTTATTGTCCGCATTGCTGCCGCGCCCCTCCCCGTCCCCCTACTTCCCCCCTCCCCCCCCCACCCACCCCTCGTGCACGCATTCCACCTACATTCACAAACACACACATCTACACACACAGTGACACCTCGCCGAAGCTAACAACGGGTACCTCGACCATGGCGCACGTGGAGGCGATGTTGTCGGCGCTGATGCCGGCGCTCGAGTCGCACCACATCGCGAGCTGGCAGCCGGCGGAGGTGCAAGACCTGTGCGCCATGCTGCAGGAGTACGGCCGGCAGGCGCGCGAGGCGAAGCGCGGCACGAGCGGCAACGGTCACAATCACGGTGGCAGTGCCGACCACACCTGCAGCCAAGACAGCGAAGCAGACGAAGAGGAAGGCGGTGATGAGGAAGAGGACGAGGAGGAAGAGGCGTTCGTGGGGGCGGTCGGCGAGGTGGACCGCAGTCTCGAGCTCGTGCGGGAGTACATGAGGCGGCTCGTCCCTTTCGGTGCCACCGCGGAGCCGACGGTGCCTGCCGCCGCCAAAGCCACGGCGGCCGCGGCAGGAGGAGAGGGCGGAGACCACGGCTCCCGTAAGCGGCCGCGCTCCCCCGACGCCGGGACGGTCGCGACGGCGGCGTCGGCGCCTGTCTTCGCCGTGGACGCGTTTCTCTACAAGGAGAGCGACATCGAGCAGCTTGTGGCGGCGGGGCAGCTGGCACGGGAGTACTGCTGCCGGTGCGGGGGGACGGAGATCGGGCTGGCGGACTTCATCACGCACTCCTTCTCCAAGGACCAGCTCGTCTACCTCAGCTGCTTCCTTTTCCCACATCTCCTGGACGGCGTGGCGGGAGCGGGGAAGCTGGCGCGCCCGCTCTCCATCGTCGATGTCGGCTCGCGCCTGGGCGTGGTGCTCTGGGCATCCGCCTTCGCCCTGCAGTGGGGCCTGCTCGCCCCTGCCCACACGACCAGCGGAAAGGATGCAGAGAGCCGCGCGCAGCAGGTGAGCGAGAGTGCCGCGCCTGCGTCCGTGCAGCTCATCGGCGTCGAGCTCGACGCAACGTTCGTGAAGGCGTCGCACGATGTGCGACGGCGCTTTTTTGCGCCGCGTCGCCGACGTGCCCCGAAGCTGAGCGGTGTGCCAGGGGCCGCGACCGCCGCCGGGCACGCGGAGGAGGAGCTGCCGAACGTGGCCGCCAACCTGCAGCTGGTCGAGAGCGACTGCTTCGTCGGCGAGGGGGCGGCGGCGCTGGCGGGGGCCGCGGTCGTCGTGCTGCACAACGTTTTCGAGTACTTCTGCGCCACAGCGGTGGAGCACGCGCGGTGCTGGTTGAAGCTGCGCCGTGTGGTGTGCCGGCCAGGCCAGCTTCTCGTCTGCTCGCCCTCGCTGGACGACACGCTGGGCGGCTTTAGTGACGCCGTGTGGGCCCAGGCGTGTGCGCTCGAAGGGGTCGAGCCCGTCGCGCTCGCCACGTGGCGCACCGCTTATGTGTCCGCGGTGGACGCCGATGAAGTCGCGACGGACTTCTTGACCCTGCGCCGGCTGTCACGCGAGGACAACGAGAGCGAAGACGAGGAAGACGAAGACGAAGACGGCGGGTGCACTCACCACGAGAAGGACGGTCACAGTCATCATCATCACCATCACCATCACCATCGCGACGCTGAGCACAGCAGCGATGAGGATGGCGAGGCGGATGTGGCGGAGGTGGAGGAGCAGGTTCGCCGCATCTACGTGTACCGCGTTCTGTAAGCGGGGCGGTGTGCAGGTGGGGTGGGCGGCCGTCCGATGGCCCTGCTATTTTTGCGCATAAAGGTAGGTGTCCAAACGGGCGTTGCTTTCGGCCGCACACAAAACGGCGTCGCGTGCTCGCTCAATTAAGAACTCGACTAACTGAAATGTGGGGAGGAACGAGGGACCGCGATGGACGGGATCGTTCAAGCCGCAACACGGGTGCGTGCGGAAGAAAACCAGTGCGTCAGTAACGCGGCCCTGCGCTTCAAGGGCTCTCGCAAGTGGTGGAGTCCCCACTCACGCATCAATCCACGCGTGCATATCCATCAAGACACAGAAAAGACAAGTGATAAAGCGAGCTAGGTACGGTCTGGTGACCCGCCGCTGCACTGAACGACGCGGTACACGACACGCGGCCTGCCCCTCCTCTCCACGCAAGCACGCGTATTGCACCGCGGTGAAGAAGAAGGGAGAGGGGGATGAAACGAGAAAGCCAGAAGAAGACGAAGAAAAAGACGGCATGCGCACGCCACGTGCGTCGTTGACGGAGAGCGGGGACTCATCTGGGCAATCAGCTCCATGTCACTGGCGGAAACACACCTCCCACGGGCGCCCCCCCCCCCCACCGTATCGACTGTCCTTCCTCAACAGAGCCGTATTCCCCCTTGCCCTCCTGTCTCTCACTGCCACCGCGTGCAGGTGTTACACTCAGAGAGGGCTCTCACATCAACAACCACAAAACAAAAACAAAAAAACAGCGTGGCGTTTGAGGTCAAGCACACTGGGAGAACGCTCCCTGGCCGTATCGAAGAAGAGAGAACGCACAGTGTGTCTCTTGTGCACACACACACACACACATCCGCATTTCAGAAAGAGGGCCCCCCCCCTCCCCCTTCCCTCTCTCTACCCCCCCAAAAAAAAGCAACAATGGTGAACATCTACGTTGGGTTGATGATCATCACGGCCACGACGGTAGGCAAGATCATGCTCTGCTCCGTGGCCGGCATGTTCGTCTCGCGTTACTTTTCCAATCCCGAGACGAGCCAGAAGGGGCTCAGCTACATCGCCATGAAGGTCTTTCTCCCGTGCTTGCTCTTCGCCAACCTCTGCCTGAACGTCACGTGGGAGCAGCTCCGCGAGTTTTACTGGGCTCCGCTGTTTGCCTTCCTGCCCATGACGCTCGGCTTTCTCTCCTCGGTGCTCGTCAGCGCTCTACTAACGAAGGAGTACCGCTTCGTCGTGATTCTCGCCAGCACCTTCCAGAATGGACTGACGTTTCCAGTGAGTGTGCTGCTCAACCTCAAAGGCGTTGACTGGTTCACCGGCGCCGCGGTCGTCAAGGCGCAGTCGTACATCTTCCTGTACAACGTCGTCTGCTCGATCGGGCTCTGGGCGATTGGCGATCCGCTTATCGGCTATGCCAAGGCAAAGGAAGTGGAGGAGGAGGAGAAGAGTCGGGCGGAGAGCGAGATGGTGGCGCGGCGGCAGCGGTACGTGGACATGGGCCTTGACGGCGAGGCCGCCGCCTACGAGAACCGCAGCTTCTCGTACCCCTTCGAGTCCCCCCGCCACGATGGCAGCGCCGCGTCGACGCGCAAGCACAGCGTCAACGCGAGCGCGACGCGCGAGGAGGCGGAGGCGCGGGAGCAACAAGAAAACGCAGAGGGAGACAGCGAGGAGGAGAAGCTGCCCGAGCCCGTCTCGCCGCGGACGGCGGCTGCGTTGCAGAAGCGGGCGGCGACCGTGCGGGAACAGCTGGGCTGGTACAAGCCCGCCCAAGCCAAGGACCGCCCCATCGTGCCCCCGGCTGCGTCGCCGGTCATCATGCTGGACGGCGAGATGGGCATCGAGGACGTGAAGGCGGTGAAGGTGAAGGACGAGCGGTGGAAGCGGCTGGGCCACATTGCGCTCAAGTCGATCCAGTCCCCGCCGGTGCTGAGCAGCATCATCGCCATCGTCGTCTCGCTCACCCCGCCGCTGCGGTGGCTGGCGATGAGCCCGCTGGGCGAGCCGTTTGTGGGCGGCATGTCCCTCATCGGCCAGGGGGCGATCCCGCTGCAACTCCTCGTGCTGGGCTCTTCCATAGCGGCCAGCCGGCCAAAGGACGACCCGGCCTCGCCAAGCAGGGCGGGGGCGCCAGGGCCGTTCCCGACGGCCCCAGCCGAGGCCGACGCCGATGGCACCGTGGTGGACGTCTCGGGCACCCCGAATGCCAAGGGCGGCAACGCGCTGGTGCGGTACGTCACGTCGAAGGTGCCGCCGCAGGTCATCTTTACGTGGTGCACCGTCGTGACGCGGCTAATCATCATCCCCGCCATCTGCTTCCTCGTGCTGCACCTCCTCGTGAAAATCGGCCTGATGCCGAACGACAAGCCCTTCATGTTGTCCATGCTGGTCGCCGTCATGTCGCCGTCAGCGATGAACTCGACGCTGATTTGCGCCATGCACGGCTACCACGCCCGCGACTACGCTCGCATGATCTTCTGCATGTACCTCAGCACGATCTTCACCGCCACCGTGTGGCTCTTCTTCTTTATTCTCTACCTGCGTGATTGAGAAGAGCTTGGGAAGGGAGGAGAAGCGGTCAGGAAGGCGCAGCCGAGAAGGGGGTTGAGGGCTTGGATGCCGACGAACTAGGGGAGGGGGGGCGCGGAGGGCGGCGCGATGCACGAGCAAGCTCCTTCCTTTCTGACTCCGCCTTCATTCCCGCCGCTTGGTTCCACGCTAAGTGGGGCCTTGGCATAATGAGATGAAATACTCTTTTTTTTTTCTTTGCCTGGCGCAGATATTGAGGTTTGGTTGTCTTCCTCGCTGTTGCGGCTAATCTGTCGTGGCACAGTGCGTGTATGTCTGTGTCTGTGTCTCTGGGTCAGCGGAGAGGAGCAAAGCAGCAGTGCTGGGCTCCTCTCTGCTGGCCCTTTTCGGCTTCTCTCTGTTACTCTTCCTTCACGTGCGTCACCCCACCCCTCAGCCCCTCCTCACTGTCTTCCCCACTGCGTTGCAGACTCTGTGTGGGCACGTCTCCCGCCCTCTTCCCTACTCCTCCCGTTATCTTCTTTTCTCCCCCTTTGGTCTGCCTCGCCGTCTCTCTCCCGCGCGCGCTCGCTCTCTGTGTCTGTCCCCGCCGCACAGGGGGTGACGGTGGGGGGGGGGCGTCACAACCACTTTCTACGTCTCGAAAGAAGTTCCGCAAGGCGCTTCAAGAGGAAAAAAAAGGAAAAAGACGCGAGGAAGGGGTGGTGGTGGTGAAGATCGCTCGGTGCCGTTGGTGTTGTGGATGCGCGGGGAGCGAAGTGCCTCGCTAGCGCGTGCCTGCACGTCACTGTCTGCAAGCGGCCCGTGTGGAAAGGGGTATAGCAGTGCTCAGGGCTGTTCTTGGCCGCTCCTTGTATAGCGGTGAAGCGGGGCACGGACGTCGAAGGGGGCGAGAGAGGAGGGCGGAGGCGCGTAATAAAAGCAGCCAGTGTCGTGCTCCACGCCTAGCACCCACTCTCTGTCCCCTTCTTCTGTTGACCTCTCTCTTCGCTGATGCACAGTCCCATGTCCGTGTCGACCACTTGTCTAACTTCCGTACATCAAAGGGTGCAACCCTCTCCACTGTGTTGCCTACACAACCACACACACACACACACATACACACACGCGTAGGTGTATACCCGTGAAGGCGGCGGCTAGTTCGTCGTGTCCTGCGCCACTGGTCTAATCGCGGCCCGCCAACGCTGAACTCGACCGCAATCACCGCCTGCTTCATCGCGCCTGCACCACACGCCCTCACCGAGACCCACAGGCGGCTCCTTCTCTTCTGTCCTCCCGCTCAGGTCCGCCTGCTACTCGGGTACGAGATCCACCACGGTATAGTCACGGTGCCCCGTCTTCCCCTCCCCAATTCAGCGACGATGGCGGAGGGCGCGAACGGCTCCGTTGAGGGGGAGCTACGGCAGGCGAAGGAAACGCTCAAGACGCTGAACTCGCTGTGCGAGCAGGCTGAGCGCGGCGCGATGATCGACTTCGACCTCGCGCAGCGCCTCATCCACGAGGTCGCCGACCGGGTGCGGCCGCTCACTCAAGGCACGATGCTGGGTGTGGCGGGCACCACGGTGGTCTCGTCCTCCTCGTACGCGGCTGGCGGCCCCACCCTGCACGCACGCACCGGCGCCGGCAGCGCGCAGAACGTCACCCCGCTTCAGCGGCGGCGAGCGGAGCAGGTGCTGTCCGAGGTGAAGCTGGCTGAGACGACGCTGCAGCGGTACATCAGGAAGGCGCAGCAGCAGAGCAGCTACGCCGCGAATGTCAGCACCCTCGTGGGCAAAGGCGGCGAGGCGTACCGGCAAAACTACGAAGCCATGGACCACCTCGAGCGCGAGAAGAAGAGCCTGCAGTACGCGCGGCAGCGGATGCAGGCGATGGAGTCGGAGAGCCGCGAGGTGCTCGCCGCGCTGCAGGACCAAGGACGGCGGCTCGGCGGCGTCGGGAATAAGCTGGGCAACCTGCTGGAGACGCTCGGGGTGTCAAACACCACAATTCTGCAGATTGTGCGGCGCAACGAGGCGGATGCCTGGCTCGTGTACAGCGGCATCGCGCTGCTGCTCTTCTTTATGTGGTACATCTGGTAATCACTTGTGGGCAAACACGTAGTCGTGTGAAGGGCACGAGGCGTGGGGAGGGGGAGGGGGCGCGCACTGCGCCTCATTCTTGTTTTTTATTATTATTTGGCTCTCGTACAGTCGCTCCGACCAGCCCTGCTCCCCCCTTCCTTCCCCACGTACGCACTCACACCGACCTCGTGTAGGCGTTCCTGCTCGCTTGTGTATTCCGTTGCTTTGCGCCGTTGCAACGACTGCCTGCTGCCCTCTCCCCCTTTCTGGGTTCTCCTGCGCTTCCTATACGGAGACACCCCCTCCCACGCCGCCGCCGTTGCCTGCGACCAACGTGTCAGCCTAGTGGAAAGCAGGAAGAGAATAAACACGGCGGAGATAAGAGCGCCGGTGCACGGAACTCGCCGAGGCGGAAGTACCCGCGCCCTGATGACGGGAGAAGGGCCTCGTTGCCGTGCCGCTTCACAGACTTGTCCTGTACCGTTCTTGGATCGCATCTCGCACGACTCCATGACGCAGCGTCGTGTCTCGCTTTCAACCCCCCCCCCCCCGCCTTCCCCCCTCCTTCTCTCCTGCCTACACTCGAAGTACAAAAATGGAACTCGGCCAAACGTCGCGGCCGCGTGCCCCGGTGGAGCCGTTCCACGACACGGAGCCGCGGCAGAAGTGCACCGTGTGCTGCGGGCTGCGCTGCGCCGCCTTCACCGGCTCGGCGGCGTTCGCGATGTCGCTGCTGTGCAACGCCGTGGTGCTCGGCGGCCGCGTAACGGACGGCGGCGGGTGGCGTGGGTTTCTGAATCGCAACGGCCTCATCGCGCTGCCGGTGGCGGCCATCACGTTCACGCATCACACGCTGCTCTCCGAGTCGCTCTGGAGCAAGAACAAGAAGACGGTTGTCGAGGTGAACCTGCAGTCAACGCTGTCGAACATGACGCTCTGGGTTGCAGGCACGGCGCTGTGCACCGCGCTTTCGCGGCACTTTTTGCCCAGCCGCAGTCGCGCGTACCGCCTGGCCCTCTGGGAGTACCGTCGCTCGCGGCGCGGCTGCGCGAATCCGTGGCTGCCCACGCTGTTTGGCCGCATCACCGAGGACCTCGACTGGTACAACGTGATGTGGACGCTGACGCTCTACCACATTGTGTGGGGTATGGTCTCGATTATGCTGGAGCGTGAGATGGGGGCCCACTACGCGATGTTCTACCGCGACAGCCAGTACAGCCGCACGTGCTCGCCACGCTGGCGGGAGTGGCGCGAGATCGAGGTTCGGCAAAACGTGGAGACGGAGCAGACCGTCTCGCCAAATCGCTGGGGCACCTTTATCACGAACGACCGGTGGCGGGTCCGCAACTTGTGAAGGCAGTGCTGCCGATTAGGTGTGCGTGAGAGAGAGAAGCCTTGGCCCGCTTTTCTCGCTTCTTTTGCGCAGCGCCTCGCACGACGTGTCACACACACACACAGTTTTTGAACTTTACTCCCTGTGGTCACTGCGAAGGCGGTTCACCGTGGTGCATCCCTGTCACACCGTCCATTGTGAGCGCCTCCTCAACGTGATTTGATACGCCGCCAATGGCGGCCGATGAGTAGTCGAGGAAAGACGCCGCAGCGTGCGCGCCGCTCCTTCCAGTTGCAGCCCAACTGCCCTCCTAGCCTATGCTTCTCTGTCTCTGTCTCTCTCTTCCGGTATTCCTTCACTACCTCTCGCTACCACACACACGCACACACACACACACGCGCATTGTACCCCTCCGTGAACGCGCAGGGAACGTCATCTGCGTCGCAACACCCGCGTCGCTTTCGTTGTAGCGTATCGTCGAGCATCACTCGCTTTTCTTCTTCTTCTTCGTTCTTATCAAAGCAGCTCTTCTCAGCATTTAAACGAGAACTGTCAAAGTGTCAGTGGTGTTACAAGGCCGGACGGCAGAAGACTGCAACTCACCGCGCATCGTTGTCAACCCGGCACAGACTCAGCAGCAGGTAGAGCAACACAAAGGACACTCTCCTCACCATGACCGAAGCGGCCAAGCTGGAGAAGACGCTGCGGAAGCTGACGGCCGACGGCGATGTCGAGACGTCAAAGGTCGTGTCGGCGGCGGAGCGCCTGCTGACGCTCCAGCCCAACCACGTCTACGCGCTGCAGTGCAAGTCGGTCGCTCTTCTGCAGACGGGCCGTTTTGCCGCTGCGCTCAGCGTTCTCGAGACGCTGGCGCAGGGTAACGCCCGGCTGCCGCAGCAGCGCCGCGACCCGACCCTGCACTTCCACAAGGCCTACTGCCACTACCGGCTCATGCAGTACGCCGAGGCGAAGGCAGAGCTCAAGGCGCACCAGGCCGCCCGCAGCGGCGGCACCATGACAACCGCGGCACGTCACCTCCTCGCGCAGATTCACTACAACCTCGAGGCGTACGCCGATGCAGCGGCCATGTACGCCCAGCTCGTCGCGGATGGGGCGTACCGCGACGACGTCGAGAGGCAGGAGCTGCTCACCAACTACACCGCCGCCCTCTCGGCCAGCGCGCCGGAGAAGGTCGCGGCGGTTGTGCGCGACGAGGCGGAGGAGAAGACGCCGGACCTGCTCTTCAACCTGGCGGCGGCGCAGGTGGAGGCGCAGAACTATGACGCGGCCCAGACTACGCTGCTGCAGGCGGAGCAACTGTGCGCCGCGGCGTACCCGAAGAGCAAGCTGCGCTCTTTGCACGACGCGCTCAGCGCCTCCGCAGACACGCTGCAGGCGCAGCTGGGTCTCTCGCTCGGCCCCAACACCGGGGGCGCCGCGGCCGGTGGGGTCGGCAACGCTGCCGCCTCACCAGAGCGCCGCTTCTTCAACGACGTGAGCGGCAACTGGGTGCAGCAGGCGTACGTCGCTTTCATGCGCCACCGCGAGGACGAGGCGCGCCGGATCGTGGATGTCATTCTCGCCTACAAGCCGAGCTCCGCCGTCACCACCGCCGTCGCCTCGATCCTGTACACGGCCCTGCAGCGCAGCGCCGACTTCTTCGACTCCCACCGCAAGCTCAAGGCGGCGCAGCACGTGAAGGTGATTGCCCGCCTCACGGCGCGGCAGCTGGTCGCCGTCCAGTACAACACGGCGCTGCTGCAGCTCAGCACCGGCGCCCTCGGCCGCTGCGCCAAGACGGTGGAGCAGATGGAGAAGGCCTACCCGGACAGCGAGCTGACCCACTCCCTGCGTCTCGTGCTCGCGGTGCGGGAGCTGAAGAAGCGCAAGCCGACGTCGCCCACCGCCTCACCGCCGGCGTCGTCTCCGCCCGCCTCTGTCGCAGACGGCGTGCAGGCGTGCGTGCGTGCCTACGAGGCCGACGCGGCGCGGCGTCACGGTGCGGGCAGCAGCGACGACCAGCGCAGGCGCCGCCGCTTCCTGCGGCTGATCACCGCGCAGCTTTACCTCGAGCAGGGCGACCTGGCCCACGCCGTGGAGGCGCTGCAGTCGCTTGACGACGCCGCGACAGCGCAGCGACCGGCGACGGTGCTGACGATGGCGTCGTGGACGGCGCAGGCCGGCGACGTGGCAGGCGCGGTCGCGCACCTGCGCACGCGGCTCACCGCCAGCGGGGGCTACTCCACCGCGGTGAAGAAGGCGATGCTGCTCTGGGCCGTGCACGACCTCGCCGCGGCGCGCGGGCTGTACAGCGCGGTGGGGCCGCTCATCCAGGCCGTGCAGGCCGCCGACGCGTCGCTGCAGCGCGACCGCGAGGTGATGGCGCTCCTGGTGTTGTGCCTCTCCGAGACCGACCTCGCCGCGGCGAAGCAGCACGTCGCCGCCCTCGACGCGGAGGCGGCGGCTGCGGTCCGGGGCGGCGGGGCGCAGGCGGCGGCGCCGTCAGAGGCGCAGGTGGCGGCTCTCGTGCGCGAGAACCCCGGTGCGGCGGCGATGAGCGAGCTGGGCTACCGCCGCGTCACGGCCGCCGACGTGGCGGCACAGCAGGAGGCGCGTGGCGCGCGGGGCGGGCTGCCACAGCGCCGGCGCCGTGCGGTGCGTCGGCCGGCGAAGAATATGGAAGGCAAGCCCGACCCCGAGCGGTGGATTCCGATGTCGGTGCGGTCGTACATTAAGGATTTGCCGGAGCGGCGCAAGAAGGAGCTGAAGCGGCTGCGCGCCATTGACCAGGAGCAGAAGCGCCGTGCAGCTGCGGCGATGCTGAAGCAAAAGCAGGTCGAGCAGCAGGCGCAAGAGTAGCAGGAGATGCGTCGTCCGCAAGGGGCTGACTTGTGTGTGTGTGTGCGCGTGGGCTCGTAGCGCACGCCGTAATAGCGGTTGTGTGGGACAGTTCGTTCTCATCTGCATGCAAATTAAACAAAAAGGCTGATGTGTGGGGTGCAGACATGGTGACATCGGTGCTGGCTGTATTTGTGTGTGTGTGTGTGCGTGTGGGTGTGGGTGTGGGTTTTGCAGACACCACAAAAGGAATGCAAAGTAAAACACATAAAAAAGGATCAATGAGGTCTTTCCCGAGCGGCTTGGTGGCACCGCTGCAAGAGGCTCGAGGTGGATCGTCGACCAGACATCGAGAACAGCGCAGACCGAGATCGTCTGGCTTGCGCCTTGCTTTCGATTTGCATGGCAACGTTTGTTTTGCCCCCCCCTCCCCC
>JASAOO010003094.1:0-21635 GCA_030849075.1 Zelonia costaricensis | reverse complement strand
GCGGCGGCGCACAACGTTTCGAGCCGAAAGAGGTGGACCTCGCGTGCACAGAGGGGGGGGGGGAGGCACAAAGACAGGCGAGTGAAACAGCACGTCTAAGCGGAGACAAAACACTCAACCAAAGATGCAAAGAAGAAAAAGAAAAAGGCAGCAGACAAAAAAAAAGTTGGTGCGCGAGGGGGGAGGGGGGAGCGGGCGAGCGGAACTCGCGCAACGGTTCACGACTGAGCGTGCACTTGCACGCGGGTAGTGGCGCACGGACGTACACACGCAGACACACACACACACACACAAGGACTCTCACAAGAAGATGCGATCGGACTATTGCAGTGCTGTACAAATGGGGAAGGGGTGCACCGTCGAAGTGAAACGAAAAGGGAGAAGAGGTGAGGGTGACACAGCAGAGAGAGGGGGGGGGGGGCTAGTTCACTGGAGGAGGGGTGGAGGTGAAAATCGAGGGGAGTGAGAACCTCGGGGGGGGGGGCGTGGGAGCGGTGGGCGTGTGCAGAGAAGGTGAAAGGGAGGAAGTGAATAGTAAATGGGCGTGCGGGGAAGGAGGGCAGGACGGGGTTGAGGCGCAGTCGAGTCCGTGTGCTCAAGTGCGTGTGGCTGAGCAGCACCGTGATGTAATTGATGTCTCCCCCCCTTTTGTTTTCTCTGTTCTCGTTTCCTGCGTTGCTCTTCGCCGCACTCAGCTTTTGGTTTCAGGTGTGGATGCGAGACGCAACGACAAGAAAACAACAAAAAAGATGTCGAACAAGAAGAAAAAAAGAGGCACTCGTCAGTGAATTCGCCGCACGCAGCTTTCACTCACCCGAGCGCGCGCGTGTGTGTGGGAGGGTTGGGAGGGAGAGAGGGATGGGGGGGGGGGAAAGAGGAGACAAAAACGGCTCACGAAACAGAGGTCAACAGCTTGCGAGAAAGCGAAAAGGCGAGGAACGAAGGAGCCGCTGGGGTGGCCAAGTTAGCGCACAGACCAGGAAAACAAAGGCACACGCAGAAAGACAGAGAGAGAGAGGGAGGGCTCGACACAGGGCGCGCTGCGCTGTCCTCTACACGGGGATACCTTGCGGCTCTCGTCTCTCACGTTTGCCCGCGTATCCCTCGTCTTTTCGTTTTATTGTTTTCCTTCTTTGTTGTTTGTCTGTGTTGCGTCGCCAGGTCGAGCACCGAAGAAAATAGTCAAGGGAAAGAGCGGTTAGGTGGCGGCAAGCCGACGTTGAATGGGAGGCACGGGGCAGAGGGATATGATCGAACCACGTGATGAAGCTGTAAGCGTGTTTGCGAGTTCCGTTTGCGTTGGTGGTGGTGGTGGTGGGGAGGCGGTGCGTGTGTGTGTGACGCTCGCTGCCGCACCGCGGAGTTATTGGATGTGCGAGAAGAAGAGAGAGAGGTCAAGATGGTCGAAAGCAGAGGGACAGGAGGGGAGTGGGAGGGCAAGCAAGGAGCAGCGGAGTCACAGCAGGCGCGTCGCACGAACCTTCGTGCAGGGCGGCGAGCAGTCGAGCAGCTTTGCGCGCGCAGCATCGTCGCGGTGTGCGGCATGCCATTCTCAACGTCTATAAGGACACCGAAAACTCAGCGGCTCTCGGTGGCGGCGCGGCTTATTTGTGTATAGCACCAGGTCATTCCACACGGTCACATCTTGACACATACGTGCTGCGCCAGAGATGTACACACGGTCTGGAGGCGCAACCAAGCCAACGACGGCCACTTCCGCTTCAGAAACAACAACAACTACGCCAACGACACAAATAAAGACCCGACGGGCCAACGACAGGAAAGCGCCACGAAACATCAACAGCGCGCGCGCAGCCGCCTCACGGGGCGGCGAAAACGCACACGTTGCACGACGCCTCCGCGGCGCCTTGGCGGACAAAGGGGGCGTAGGTGCGCACCTCGTCGTCCGTGCACATGTCCACAAACTCGTACCAGTTGATGTGGTGCGCGAACTCCTCCCAGGTGAGGGAGCCGTCGCGGATGGGGTGCGGCAGCGGCGTGGCGGCCCCATCGCGCAGCCGCGCCTCACGCAGCGCCTCCAGATCTGCACAACGGCTGCACTGCACCTGCGGCGCCCCAGGCGAGGCCCCACTACGGCGCACCACGTCCAACGCACGCAGCCGCCGGACGCCTCCACCGCCGGCAGCGTCGCCCCCGCTGGGCAGCGCACTGAACCGCGGCGTCGACGGCATCGCGGCCAGCGCGCTGGCAAGGGCGGCACCGCCGAAGGCACGCATTTCCGGCACCTGCGCCACCGACGCAAACGCGTCCCAGCCAAACGTGCGCGCCACGTCGGCGACGGTGGCGCTGCGCTGCGCGCCGATCCGGACCACGCGCTTTGGCACCCGCAGCACCCACGCCGTTGTGGCGTTTGGCGCCGCCGCAGGGCTGCCGTCGTCTTCGGGGCTGCCAGAGTTCGGTGCTGCTGCTGCTGCAGGACTCTGCGGCTCCGCACTGCCGCCTCTGCCGGACTCCACCGGGAAGAGCGCGGCGCGCCGGCACGGCACCCGCGGCTTCTGTCGACGACCCGCTGCAGCCCCACCACCCGCCCCACTCCCGCGTCGATCCGCCGGCTCGTCGCTGACGACGCTCAGGAGGCCCGACACGAAGTTGCGCATCGTGTCGAGCCCCATGATGTTGACGAGGGTCATGTACTGCCGCTGCATCTGCGCCGTGTACGACTCGCGGTAGAGAAAGACGAGGCGCCAGATTGGGTCGCACACGTTGCGGCGCTGCACCGCGTCCCACTGCAGGCGAGCGTCCTGCGTGGAGCCGACGAGCAGGCTGGCGGCGCCGGCCAACTTCCACAGCGGGTCGTCGGCCGCGCCAGGCGAGCGGTAGAGCGAAAGGGAGACGAGCAGCGGATCGATAAGGAGCTGCTGGATCGCCACGACGCGGCTCGAGAGCGGCACGGCGCCGCCCAGCGACAGCGAGGCGCCCCCGCCACCTGCCACCGCGGCGTGCAGCTTGGCGTTGGCGAGGTACTGCTCTAGTTGTGCTTGCCACGGGGGAAGGGGCGATTCCGTTGCAAGCGGCGCAGCGCCAGCGCCAGATGAGTGCCCTGCGGCCCCGGCCACGTGCGACGCAACGGCGCTGGGGGAGCGCACCGCCAACCAGCTCGCCTCCACCTCGTCGCGGTAGCGCATCACAGCGTTGATGAAACTGTCCTCGACGTGCAGTTCGACCGGTGCCAGGCGAACGGCGACGAGGGAGCAGTACAGCAGCGGTGTCGTGCGCAGCAGCCGCCGCTCCACCTGGAAGCCGCTCTCCTTGTCATCTACGAGCTGCATCACCACCTTCTCCTTCGCCGCCGGGCGCTCGTCGTCGACTTGCAAACGGCGCAGGCGCAGCTGTACAAGTTGCACATCTCCGCCGTCGCCATCGTCCGCCTGCTGCGACCGCCTGTCCCGCGAGGCGGAGCGGTAGCCCTGCGAGAAGGAGAAGTCGACCGGCTCCACAGCCAGCAGAAGCGCATCCTGCATCGGTCCCTCCCGCTCGCCGGCGGCACGACACAGGGCATGCACGCTCGCCAGGCGCAAGGCGACGGCAAACTGCGGGAACGGCAGCGCGCCGTACGCGTCAATCGTCGGCTCCATTGTGATGCTCACGGCGTAGCTGGCGCCGTGGACGCCGCGGACGCGCACGAAGAGCATCGTCGACACCCCACTCGCCGCATCGTCCACGTCCAGCTCTCGCTGAAAGCTGTCCGCCGCGCCGGAGCGCTTGCCCACGCGCTGCGGGTCGAAGTCCAGCACACACGACGCACCCCCGCGGGCCACCCCGTCCTCCAGTGCGACCCACAGCTCGATCTCCGCCGAGGCCGCCTGCGGGGTGCTGGCGGCGGCCGCCGCGGCCGGTGGCACGTCCCACGTCCAGGCCTTGCGGCGGCGCGGAAACACCGTCGACACGCGACGCACGCCGCGCTGGCGGAGGCACACCGTGAAAGGGGTGCGGTTCTCCAGCACCAGCGGAGGCTGCGCGGCCTCGTCCAGCTCCACGCACAGCATCGACCCCTTGTGCTCGTACGTGGTAACACTGAACACCTTCGCCTCCTCCCGCCGCACCCACACTTCACCGTTAACGTCTTCAACATCCTCGGGGCGGAGCGGCGGCAGGCGATCCGGCACGAAACCGGCGACGGCGCGCTGAGTTACGACGCCGGTGGACTGGGGCCAGTGCTCTGCGATGGGGACGCTGGCGCGGTGCACGACATTCACGTACTGCTCCGCCACGGCATCGACGGCGAAGGGCGGCGACCAGGCGCACTCGCCCACGTTGAGTGCCGTGTCCTTGGCGAGGCTGAAGGACAGCCACGGCTGCAGTCGAGTGCCACCACCACCACCACCACCGCCGGCCGCGACCAATGCCGCCACGCCGAGCGTCGTGAGCGGCAGCTTCGAGAACGGGGGCACCTCGTCTGGAAACGCAATCGGAGCTGACGCGATGCCGTTACTGCCGCCGCCGCGACTGCCTCCGTGCTGGGCAAGACGCACCGCGTACGGCGACTTGTTAACAAGCACCCAGCGCGGGCGCAGCGAAACCACGCGGGTGTCGCTGTAGGCGTGCACAGCGGCTTGGTGCCCCATCTCCACCCGACACGACAGCACCCACAGCGCACTGCGCGTGCGGCGGCTGGCACACGTCACAACCTGCGCCTCCGCCGCCGCGTGCACGCGCAGCGGCTGCGTCGACCACTCCGACCACCCCGCCTGCGCGTGCGACGCGCCATCGCTCGGCTCCCAGACGCGCACAAAGAGACCGTTGTCGCCGGCGCTGTTCTTGCTGCGACTGGACGACGCGGCGCGCAGGCTGTGGTAGAGAAACGGCGACCGCACAGCCTGCCCGGCTGCGCCACCGGCGGCGTTGCTGTCCTCGCCGCCCACGCCAGTGGGTGCAGCGGCAGCACTTGACTGCTCCCACGGGGCGACCGTGGCGGTGCGCACCGTGCGCCCTGAGAGCCCCGCAATGGGGGCGGTGCAGCGGTCCGTGTCGCCCTGGTGCGGCGCGGACGTGTCGGCGAGCTGCAGCGGCAGCGTTGTCTCGTTGACAATCCAGTGCGGGCAGTAGAGCACCACCTCGCGCTGCTCGTACTTGATGGCGAGGACAAGGGAGGCGTTGTTGGCCGGGTCGACCAGGACAATCTGCGTGTCGCGGCGAGTCTTGTCCTGCGGGGCGTGGATGCACGCCGGCGGCTGCGACGCGGCCGCTCCTGCCATCGACCCCGCCGCCCCCGTCGCCCACTGCCCCACCGCGCATCCGTTGGGCTGCTGCAGGGCCACGCTGAGGCAGACGTCGTCAAGCGGGTCCATCTCCGCCGCGTTGTACACCTCCGACACGCCAACCGCGATGGTGCTGACGCGCGTGTAGACGGCCGTGTCTGGCGAGGTGTCGAACAGGCTCAGGCGCGTGCCGGGCTGGATGCGGCGAGTAAGCAGCGACAACGTGAGCGGGACGCCCACCGCGTTGCGAATCGTGACGACGGCCTCGACGGCCACCGTGACAGCGCGCAGCAGCGGGGCAAGAGCGGGGTGGCGCAGCACGTCGGCCGGCTGACTCGCGGCCGCCTGCACGCGCAGAAGGAAGTGGGCCCTCTCCTGCGCGCCGGCCACAACCTCGAAGTTGCGGCCGCTCGCCAGCCGCGCACCACCACCGCCGCGGCTGCTGGTGCTGCCGACTTCCGGTGCAACTGTGCACACGCAAAGCAGCGTCGCACCTGCTAGGCATGGGAGGCAGTCGTACGAGATCCCAAGAGAGGCCACCGCGTCACGCGGCAGCTCGGCGTGCGCACCGTGGTTGGGGCTGGGCCGGCGCAGTGCGAGATGGACGCGCCGCCGCAGCGCCTGCAGCGGCACACACACAGATGCGCCTGGGGGAACCGTGCCAAGCGTGTCGTAGCGGCCGTCGCGCGCGCCGGGTGCGAGTTGCTGCAGCGGAACGCTGAGTCGGTTCGCAAAGGTGACGAGCGTGTGCAGAAGGATGCGCTTCTGACCTTGCTGGTGGGGTGCGGTGGAGACGTCGGCCAGGAGGTAGCGAGCGGGTGGACCGCTGCTGCCAAGCACGACCCGCTGCACACCCACCGTGGCGAGCGCCACCGCTGCGGCGCCACTGACTTGGAGCGGCGCAGCAGAAGCCGAGGGCGCCGAGGACCTCGACGCTGCAGTGGCGCCTCGGGTCTGCAGCTGGACAAGGACGTTCTGGTGCTCCCGCGGCAACTCCAGCCCGTGGCAGCGGGGTAGGTTGAAGGCCCACTCCTGCCCACTCTGCAGGATGTGTGACGACGCCGCCGCCGCCGACGACGACGCAGCGGCACCAACGTCACCGCGCTGTGCCACCGCATCCGTGTGCGACTGCTCCACGTTTCCAGGCAGCCGCACCGTCACCGCCATTCCGGTTGTCTGAGTCATCGTGAAGGCGTGGTACGTAGCGGCGGCACCCCCGTCGTCGTCGTCGCCGCCGTGGCGGCGCTCTCCTGTTGCCCTGCTGCGCGTGGCAAGTGTCGCTACGCCCGTGGTGTGGAAGGTGGCGCGCAGCAGCAGCAGTTGCCGCACACTGTGCAGCAGCTCGAGCGAGAGGCAGAGCTTCACCCCACTCGTCTGCACTGAGAGCCGTGTGTGCCCCTTGCGGTCGTAGAAGTCGGCGAGCGACGTGTTCTGGCGTGCGCTGTAGCCGACACGCACCTCCACTGGGTGCAGCACCGACGCCCACTGGGAGCGGGTCAGCTCGTAGTACTGCAGCTGGGCGGTGAAGCAGACCTCCGCCGTCGTGTCGGGGTAGCAACTCGTGCAGCTTGGGGTGTGCAGATCGCTGACGCGGACGCAGAAGAGCGGCGTGTCCGTGTCCTGGCTGTCGTCGACGGCGACAAAGCTCACGTACGGGAGCTGCACCGCTACACTCACAGACGTCGGCGGGGCCGCCACGGCGTTGGGCACGGCGTGGGCGCGGCGAAGCATCTGCGCAACGGCCTCGCCATCCGCCCCGGCCGCGCCACCGCCGCTCCCGTCCGCTGCGGCGCCGGCCCAGTCCGCGGGTATCGCCGCGAGACTCGACCACACGTCGCGCCGCACCACGTCCTTCCAGCGCGACACGGCCGCCTGTGCGTGTCGGGCAGCCCGCACCACAAAAACCACGTCGCTGTACCGCACCCGCATCTCGACTCCGCGGCTGGCGCTGGCGTGAATGACTCGCGCCCGCGCAGGAGGCCCACCTGCTGCTGCGGCACCGCCACCGCCGGCGCCCGGCCTTGACAGCTTCCTCTCCTCGGTCATGAGAATCTTCATGGCCCAGTCCGCGATCAGCTCCGTTGCGTCAGCGGCTGCGCCGTGGTGGGTGAGGTACTCGCTGCGCACACCCGCGTGCGCCAAGTCAAAGGCCGCCGTCATCTCCGCCGCACCTGCGCCGCCAGTAGGCGCGGCAGTGTTCACGAGACACAGGTTCATGTGGCTGTACAGGACCAGGGTCCGCTGCGATGAGACGGCGCCCAGCGCCGCGCCGGCGCCGCGTTTGTCCGCCGCAGGTAGGGCTCGCGGCTCGGGGATGCGCAGCTGCACCTGCACCTCGCCCACCAAGCGCTGCCACTTGCGCCGCGACGGCGCCGCCTCGACCACGCGCGCCACAACGGCTTCGCCAGCGCCGCTTTGCAGGGGCGACGAGGGCGGCGGCACGACTGTGCACGTCTCGCGATCCACCACAACGTACGACCCGTTCCCTGCCGCCACGTACGCCTCCACGGAGTCGCCGGCCATGGACACCACTGCATGCACGATCCGCAGCGTCACTCCTTCGTCGAGGAAGAGCACGGGGCCGCCGCGCGTTGGGCTGAGGTATATGGTGCGCCCATTCCCGTGGACGTACAGGAGGCTGTAGCTCCGGCTCTGCACCCGCAGCGGCGTCCGCTCCGACAGCACGAGATCGGCCTCGAGCGAGAGGTCCTGCTGCATGACGTGCTCCCGGGCGGTGTTGTAATTGGGCATCACCTCCTGCAGGTACGGCGCGTACAGGAGGTCCACCCACGCCATCATCGGCACGGTCTCCACGGTGACCGTCACCTGCCCCACCTGAAGTGCTCCACTGTACGCGCCGGACGCCTCGTCCTGGGCGACGCGCAGGGCACCTGCGGCGCACCGCGCGGCGCGGGAGGCGGCGGACGGGGCCGCGGCGAGCGCCAGCGTCGGGATCGCGTTCTCGGTTCCAAGAAGGCAGCTGTCGAGTGTCACCTCGAGCCGCAGCGCGGCGCCGCGCTCGCACAGATCGTCCGCCGCGGGGCCCTCACCCGCGTGCGGCCAGTCCTGCTTGCCCGTACAATAGGTGGCGTCGAGACCCTTCAGTTCCGTGTACACCGCCGCCAGCTGCGCCGTCGACTCACCGGCGTGGCTGCCGTCCCCCTCACCGTCGTCGTCCGCGCGGACGCAGAGACGCAGGGAGGAGAGACGGAAGTGCAGGCGCCGCGCCCTGGCCGGCGCCGTGGAGTGCACCGGGAGCTCCTCTTCGACGCCGTGGCGCTGGGTGGCCGTACCGGTGCCGGGAAACGGGTCCGGTGCTGTCACACCGGGTGGTGTGCCAACCGCCAGCGACTGTGACGCCGTCGAGGCAGACTTCATCACGGTCGCCACAAGAGAAGTTTGCTGCAGCGCCACGCGAAGCAGCGCGGCGTAGTGAAACCGGGTGAGAGTGAGCTGCAGCGGGTCGAGGCCGAGGTGCCACTCCTCCACCGCCGCACCGCGAGCGCCAGTGAGCCGGCGCTGCACCTGGACGCTGAAGCGCTCCAGCAGCACGGCGCAGCACTGCCAGCCCTGCAGTGCGCAGATGGACGTGCTGTGAAGATGCAGCACCGTGTGCGCCTCGCCGGCATGCCCTGCGCCCGCGCGCCCGTCACGCACGGCAGACGCCGGCGCTGCTTGTGCATCGACCGACGGCGGCTCCGAGTCCCACGAGACTGTCACCGCGTCGGTCACGAGCAGCAGCGTCTCTGCGCCGTCCACGGCATCCCGCACCGCCGCCTCCATTGCTCGCGCACCCATCGGTGCCCGCGCCGACGCGCGCGCCGCCGTCACCTCGCGCTGCCCCACAAAGAGCGACATGGTGCCGCTCCGCAGCTGCAGCACGAGGCGGCGTGGTTTCGTCGCTGCGACCCGCAATGGCGGAGTTGGCGCACCCGCCGCGTGCGCCAGCAGGTCGGCACAGGCCGTCAGCTGCGCGCGCACACCCGCCAACAGCGTGGAAATGCGTGCCACCGACGGTGCCACAAGCCACAGCGGCTCGAGCTCAACGCGGACGCGGCGCAGCACCGGCGAGTCGTCCAGGACGGCCACGAGCAGGTCCGGCCTGTCTGACGATGGTGCGCGTGGCGCGGAAGCCGGTGCGGCGTCGGCAGATACGGGCGATGCCACCGCTGGTGGTGGTGCTGCCGTCGGCTGCGTGGCCGGCAGGTCGCCGAAGAGCTCATCCAGCAGGCTCGCGTCCCTCGGCTTCGGGACATCCATGCGGGAGGGCGAGTGGGCCTGCGGCGATGCGTGGCGACGCGGGCGTCCTGTCGACGTGACGGGCGGTCGCCAGTCCCCCGGCTGCTCGAGGACGAGAGGGACGACAACGGCGGCCGCACCTGGCCGGCCCACGTGGCGCTCCTCCAACACGCCGTGCACGAGGCGCCCCACTCGCAGCGCCGTGTGTGCGCCCCCGCCGTCCTTGCGCCACTCCAGCAACACACCCCTTGCCGTGCAATCCAAGAGAAGAAACTGCCGACTCTCGCGGTGCAACGCGGCAGGGGTGGTGGTGGCCGTCGCAGAGCCATCCGCAGAGCACGGAACGCGGCAGACGACCTGCTGCAGAGAGAGCCGCACGACAGTCTCCGCCGGCGCATCGGCACCGTTTTCTGCTCCCCCACCGCGGACAGCGGCTTCCGGCGGCGAGGCGCCACCGTAGCGCCGCATGCTCGTACGAAGCTGCTCGTCGCCCATGACCCGGTCGTAGAGCAACCTCGCGGCGGCGCTGTCTGCCGTGAGAGCGAGGGAGCCGCCGGCTTCCACCGCGCAGCGCACCGCCTTTCCCTCGCCCACGTCGGCCCCCGCATGGGCCGTCGACTGCGCCGCACTCCAGCGCCAGCCGTACTGCAGCGAAAAGCGTTGCTTCGCATCGGCGGAGTTCAGGGGGCCCACCTCCAGCACCGGCTGCGCCACCGGCACCCACGCATCCCCAAGAGGTGTCGCGCCGCTGCCGCCGCCGCCACCGGTGCCCGCCACGGACGCGATCGCCTCTGTGGGGGTGACGCCGACCTGCAGGCGGTGCGCCGCGAGCACGCAGCGCAGCTCTCCACGCTCCGTACGCGCCACAAAGGCGGTGGCGTCGCAGAACTGCACGACGCACGCCGCCTGCGCTGCGGTGTCTCGTCGTGTGTCTGAGACTGCAGCGAGCACGACCAGTGCAAAGGCGCCGCTGACGGTGAATGTCCACGTGTTCTGCTCGACAGCGGGCTGGAGGAGGGACATCGGCGACCCTGCGTCTTCCTGGGAACTAGCCGCAGCATGGGCATCGACCGCAGCCGGCTGCACGAAGCTGGCATGCACGTAGTCCATGACCTCTGCGAGGTCGGCGCAGGTGCCGCGCAACGTGCACGACTCCGTTGCAGAGGGTAGCGTGACAGTAAGCGACTTGTCCCACACTATCCCGGCGCCCCAGAGGGATCGGGCGTGGAAGAGCGGGTGGGCAACACGCAAGCGCCAGCTCGGCAGCCGCCACTCAAAGGCGCCCTCGTCTCGCGGCTCGGCGTGGGCAATGACCATGCCGGTGAAGTCAAGGCAGTAGACGACATCCACCACGGCCACCGCCGTCCCCGGTGCAGGCGACGTAGCTGGCGACGGCGGCGTTGACTGCGACGGCGGCACCTGCACGCAGTCGGACACGCGCAGCTGCTCAAGGGCAACGCGAAGGCAAGCCGGTGGGGGGAGCACCCCAGCAGACGCCTGCGCCACCCAGTCGCGTGTCTGCGGCAGACGCAGCTCCACGCAACGCAGGGTCACGGCCTTGCGCAGGTGCGTCCAGGCAACGCCGGACACCGCGTCGTCGATGCGGTCTGTCCATGTAAGCGGGGGGCAGCGCAGTGCGCCGGCGTGGAACCAGCACGGCTCGCGGGCCACCACCGCGACGGCGCGCGGCACGAGGCCCTCGCGAACCCGGTGTATCAGGTGCAGTAGCAGTGGGTGCCAGTAAAGGAGCTGCACGCCGCACAGCTCGAGCTCCATGACCTGGTGGTCGCGGATGCCGGTCGCGGTCGCCGAGGTCGTTGCCGCACCGCCGCGGTCACTCGCAGCGGCCCTCAGCCAGTCCGACACGGAGAGCATCGGTCGGGCGCGGTGCACGGTGAAGTCCACCGACAAGGCAGACGCCTCCGGTGCTGGAAGGGGGTCCATCAGCGTGACCCATCGCGGCTTTAATGAGGCCTCACTGGCTGTGCCTGCATTCGCCGGCGGGCAGCACCACTGCAGCTGCGGGGTCGCAGCGCGCAGTCTCACGTGATGACTGGCCTCCGTCTGGCGCCACTGCATCGACGCATCCGTCGCGCGGAAGCGAAGAAATGGGGTATCTTGATGGTCTGCGGCAGACAAGATGGTTGACGTGGCGGCCGACTCAGCGGCCCCAAGCTCCACGTCGACCTGCATGGCAGGCGCCGTCACGTCCACAAGGTTGCTGAGAGCGAGGCCGCCGTACTCGGGCACCTCCAGCCACGCTGCCTCCACCGCCCTGGCCGCCTGCGTCTCTGCATCGGCTACGGCCCCATCGTCACGGATCGGTGGCCGCCACGGATAGCCGGCGGTCACCTCCTCGCCGAAGAGGCGATTCGTCAGGAGCCCCACGACGTCCCACCACGCCTCCGCCCACGACAGCAGGCGTAACCCAGCCCGCACCCGCAGCCGTGCCGAGGGCCCAACGCGGATGGCGCCGCGCCGCATGGATGGGAGCGGGGAGGGCCGCTTGTATAGCACAAGGCGAAGGAAGAGCGCACTGGCGTCGCCCTCGGCGCAGCGGCCGCGCACGTCGTCTGGCGCACGCGGAGGGGCCGCAATGTCCAGCAGCGTCACCTCCTCTGCGGCTGGCCCGTCGTTCTTCTCGGCGGCTTCACCACCGCGTGTGCCTGCGCCTGCGCCCGACGCACATGGCGAGGAAGAGAGACCAACGCGCTGTGCAACGCTCAGCTCGTACCGCTGCTTCTCGCGAAACCGGTCGTACCGCAGGAAGAAGGGCGCAAAGGTGAGGGCAGCGTCAGCACGCGGCGTCGCGGAGCTACTGCCGCTGTTGCTGTCCACGCTGTCCGCCCACGCAGCCGGCTCGCTGCCCACGCAGGTCATTCGCAGGGACGCTAAGGAGACGGTCATGCGTAGCACAGGCTGCTTGCGCAGCTCCGGCGCCGCCACGGCAGCCTCGAAGCGCGCTTGCACGGCGGGCCGCATCAGCAGCGGCGGCGTCTGCGCAGCCACGCAGCATCGACGCAGCGCCCCCTCCAGCGCCTCCGCCTCCGCCTCGGTGGCGCACTGAAAGGCAGCGTAGCGGCAGGGAACGGCCTGCGCGCCGCTGCGCACACGCGCCAGCGCCTCGCGCACTTGGGCTGGGGCTGGGGCGCCGGGGCGGGAGGCCTCCTCGCCCAGCAGCCACGCCTCGACAGCGCGCTCAAGCCATACAGCGTTCAGCAGAAGCGCCGCTGGGACGCGCACAGCATCGAGCAGCAGCCGCCTCGCCGCCGCGTACTCGCGCGTTAGTACCGGCTCCTGCTCCACGCCGCCTTGAGCAACGTAGAGGTGCACCAGGTGCCGCGGCTCTCTCGCGCCGCCGCCGCCGCCGCTGCCACTGCTGCTGTCGGTGCTGCGGCGCACACGTGTGCAGCCATCCTGGAGGGTGTAGTAGTGCCCCGGGAAGGTCGGCCGCTGCGCGTGGAAGAGAACGCAGACACCCGGCCGCACGTCGACGCGCTGCGGTGGAGCGCTTCCGTCGGACTCCATCGCCACGGCCGCGCGGGCGGCCGAAAAGGGATGCAGCCGTTTGTAGTGCGCCTCCCTCGAGTCCACGGGGTGCTCGGGGTCGCCACCCTCGACGTCCGGCGCCGCAACGCCGTGCCAGTACGCGCGACCCGTGTCGTGTGGCAGCACGCGAACGTGGAACGTCTCCTCCACACCTGCCGACGGTGCGACCGTCGTCGCTGCTGCTCCTGCTGCGGGGGGCTGCGCCGCGCCGCGCTGCATGACGGTGGCCCCCACGGAGGCAGCCAAGTCCGTGAGCGTGCTGCATGCCGTCGTCAGGACGGACAGCGTTGTGCGCGACCACGTTAGCCGCACCGCGGCGCGCGAGGAGACGCGCGTGTGCCACTGCGGCATCTCCGGGTGGCACCGGCCGACCATGCTGCGCTCCACCACGACGGCAAAGGAGGTGTCGGGCATCAGTGTTGCACGCGTCACAGACGCTAGCGGTGAGGCCGACGCGGCGGAGGTCGGGAAGAAGACGCCGATGCGGACGGCGGCGATGTGCACATGCGTGTAGTCGACCCAGTCCGTGTCGCGTGCCCCGAGCGCCTCCACCGGGGCGGCAGCCGGAGAGGCCGCGGCGACTTCGCTGACGGGCGATGCGATGCCTTGCGCGGCTTTCACCTCCCCGCGCAGCCGCTCCTGCCGCTGCAGGCGGTGCACCACATCGTTGCACAGGCGCACCTGCGTCAAGGCAAGCTCGCAGCCCTGTACTTGCGGAACTTCCGAGAGCGAGACGTGCACCGCCTCCACCGACACCGTCCACTCCAGCGAGCGCTGCCGCTCCACCTTGCGGCGCAGAACGATACGTCGCGCATCGGCGTCCGCGGCGCAGCGCCGCTCGATGCGGGTGAGCTGCGCCGACGTTGGCATGCCCAAGGCCGTGAAGTCGTCACTGCATTTTGCCTCTCCGGCAAGAGGGGGCGGGGCGGCTGCGGTGGTGCTCGCGAGGTCTTCGCCAACGTGCGATGGTGCGGCTGTGGACGAGCGAGGTGGGGGCCACATCACCGTGAAGAAAAAGTCGGTCAGGTGGCGCAGCGGCACGACGTCGACGACGAGACGCACCGGCTCCAGCCTGACCCGCACCGCGTGCAGCGCCGACGTGCGTGACGTCAGCTGCTGTGGCGACCGCACCGTCCACTCCACCTCCACCGCGGCGCTCTGGCGGCACGCGTCCGGAAGCACGGACCAGCACGCCTCCAGCGGAGCCCGAGTGCGGTACTGCTGCGTGCGCGGCTGCCCCACGGCCGCGCCAGCTGACCCGGCACCCGTCGCGTCGCCGCGAGCCACGGAGAAGATGACCTGCTCCGGCACTGCGGACGACGCTGACGACTTGCTGCTGCTGCTGGTGGAGGTGGCGTGGTGGTTGTGGGTGTCCGGCAGCGACGCAGCAGTGACGGCAAAGCGGTCCATTGTGCCCCAGTAGTAGGCGAGCGGAAGTGCGGTGGCTGCCGCTTTGGGGGAGTTCGCCGGATCTGCAGACGCCGTGGAACCCGCCTCGCGCCACTCTGCGCCCGCCTGTAGCTGCTGCACCGTCACCTGCGCCAGCCTGTCTGCCTTCTCCGAGGCGGGCGCCGTGGGGCCAGCGGCGCCAGTGCGACTCTGCAGCTCGACAGAGAGCGCGCGGGCTTGCAGGAAGGCGATCCAGCGAGGCACGCTGCGCTGGCCGCTGCCGGCGGCCCTACTGGGGGGCGGCGCACCGCTGAGGGGGAGGGGGCCGGGCTGCGCCAGCGCCCTCGCCTCATCGGCAGACATGCCGAACTTCTGCGCGATGACGGCGCGTTGGGCCTCTGTCCAGCGCTCCGCTGTCATGAGCTGCACGAGCTCCCGCATCTCCGCCTTCGTCTCCTCGCTCAGGTTGTCAGCCGGCCCCGCAGTGCCACCGCCGGCTGCCGCGCCGCTTGCAGTGGTCGACTCGTTGCCGCGCCAGAAGGAAAACCAGCCGCCACTGCCACCGCCGCCACTGGCATTGCCGCCTTTCACCGACGCGGCGGGCTGCGGCTGCGGATGCGGCTTCGGTGCCGCGCCAGCCTGTTGCGGGGCCGTGGCACTCGCGTGCGCGGCGGCGGCCTGCGCCTTCTTCTCCGACAGCACCTTCTCGTACTGGGCCCGCTCCACCCCAACCCGCTCCACTGCGAGCCGCTTCGCGAGTTTGAGGGTGTCGACGGCCAAGTCGTCCTCGAGGCTGACCAGTTCAACGTGCTCGTCCACCGTCAGCGGCTCCAGCCACGCGGTCGCCTCGAGCGCCGCGCGCTGGTGACGCAGGTACAGCCGCATGTATCGATCGCGCTTCCGCTTTGTCGCCGTGTAGGTGAGCCACGAGAAGGGCATGGGCTTGTGCGCCGAGTTGAGCGCCGCGCTCCTGCCTTGACGCACCTGCTGCTTCACCGCGTCGACAGCGTAGCGCCACCAGGCGGACGGGTTCACTGTGGGCCGCTGGCCTGCCGGGCGGAGCCGCCGCACCGAGAGCCGCTGCCGCACGAGGCCGAGGTACTGCGCCAGGCCGTAGCAGGTGATGCACGCCTCACTGGTCACGACACACGCACAACCGCCTTGCATCTGCGCGGCGAGCATGTACTGTGGTGTCGAGATGTCCGTGTAGACCGGCTGATAGGCCAGCTCGAGCGAAATGTCAAACGGCTTCAGGAAGGGCAGCTCCGCCGCCGCACCGGTGCGGAGGGAGGCGGCGACGCCGCTAAACTGGATGAGCTGCCTCACCATGCGCTCCCCAGGCGCCACGAAGGCCGGCTCGAAGCGCTCGTTGCACCCGCACGTCTTCACCTGCTTGATCTGGAACGTGAGGGAGGCTTGGCGCTCGGCGGAGCGGACCACACTGGCGGCGGTTGCTCTTGGGGGCGGGGGCGGAGGCGGCGGCTGCTGTGCCGGTGCGGCCGAGTCCTCGACAGCGTCCTCAGGCAGCAGCAGCCCGTCGTCGTCGCCGTGCTCGGCCACGCTGGGCAAACAGGAGGTGTAGTGCACAGACAGCTGATCCACCTCCACGCGGATGTTGTTCAGGATGCTGGCCTTCAGCCGGGCTGTAAAGTTGCTGTCACTGCTGTCCCCCGCGTCCGCGGCCGGCGCCGTCGTGGCAGCGGCCGCGCTCGCCTTCGCCAGTCCGTCACGAAAGGCCTGTAGAAGCACCTCGTCAGCGGAGGCCAGCTCGTGCGTCCGGCGGGCGCGAGCCTCACGCACTTCCTGGTCGAGGTTGTAGCAGCCGGTTTCCTTGTCCGATACGATGAGCTGGGCCTTGCGTAGCTGCACCACAACCGACTCGGAGCGTAGCCGCGTCCACGGGATGACGACGGTGAGCTCTTCGATGGTACCCATGAGCACGCAGACCGGCACATCAAAGAAGCGCAGGGCGTCTCGCCGAACCTTGAGGTGGTGCATGTGAACGAGGCCATTCCAGACCGACACCTTCACCTGCTCCCGGTCGATATTGTCGAAGTACTCGCCCAGGTAGGACGTAAGCAGGTCCGCGACAAACTTGTCGAACATCGCTTTCTTCTTTTTCTTTTTTCTTGTTTGTGGGTTCCCCTTGCGGTGGTCAGAGGAAAAAAAAAAGTACAAATGAGGTGGCTGACGGTGGTTCGCAGCGAGCAAAGGGATGCCCTGGGGGACGCAGGGGGCGGGGGTTGTGCGGGGTGGGTGTGTGTAGCGTCAGTGCTGAGCAGGAATAAAAAGCAGCAGCAGCACGTTGATTACACCAGACCACCTCGTCCCGGTTGCTATCATCTAGCGAGGCACTTGTATGGCGGCGGCGGCGGCAATTTTTTTGGACAAGAAAAATGTGTGCGACGTCGGTGCGGCAGTAGCACAGAAGTGTGGGTATTGAAATGATGGGAGAGTGAGACGTGAGCGCAACACGCCATCGATTGTGCTGTTTTTTATTTCTTCTCTATTGAGGTCCCTGCGGATGCTGACAGCACCTCGATGGACGCAAAGCGCCTCAACAGCCGTCTTCCATTTCGATTCTCGAACAACTCAGGCTGCGGGGACACTCCGTTTTCGCGTTTGGGATGGCGCGGGTGGCAGAAGCGAGAAAGCTACGCGTTGTTATTGTTTTCTGTTCTTTTTTTTTTGGGGGGGCGCACCGCAAGAAAAAAAGGACGACCTTGAGCGGCGCACAAGGGGGGGGGGGGACCAAATGGGAACAAGAAAACAGAAACAAGAAACGGAAACACTCACAAGGGGATTCACAGGAACTTGTGACGCGAGCTCTTTGCCTGGGGCCCGTGTACAGCGCCACCACCAGCCCCATGGCTGGCAGACGGGAGAGGCTCTTGATGCTTTCATTTCCCTGCATCGGCGGATTTGTCCGTGTGAAACCCATTCCGCACAGAGGCAATAGAAACAGAAACAGAGAGCAAAAACAACAACAAAAAGCACATCAGCAAGCGCAGAGACGTGCTTGCATCATGCCTCTGCCACCTCCCTCCTCCCTCCTCCCTCCTCCCCCCTTGCTGGAGCACCGCGAGGCGCAGTAAGAGTTAACACGAGACGAGCGGCGGGGAGAAGAAAGGAACGAGGAGGCACAGAGGTGCGGAGGACACATCAAACGATAGGCGCTTTTTTTTTTTCCTCCTTTGCTTCCTTCCATGCCATCCACCGCCACGGAATCGATATTGGCGGTGAAGGCAAGCGGTGAGAACGAGGAAACGACGGAAAACACTGAAACTCAAAAAACCCGGGCTGTATACACACACACATACACACACACACACACACGCACACGCACACAAACGGAATGTAATGGGGGTGGGTGGGTAGAGGGAGGGGGGCCCGCCTTCACCTTCAAATACCGTGGGCATCTGCATCAGCACGCGCAGCACCAAGACATCATCACGCCTCAGTTCTCTTTCTTGCCTGGCCCATCTCTACCCTTTTTCTTTCGACGAGAGCTCTTTGTTTGTGTGCAGCTCATACAGCTCGCCCTTCGCAAGTGCTTTCGTTCTTCGCGGCGGGCGAGAAGACGAGGAGCGCTGCCGTCGCGTGAGACGACAAGAGTGTGCCAAGCAGGCGAGAAGGGGGCCAGGGCAGCAGAGGAAGGGACACGGGAGGAGTGGGGGCGAGAGAGAGAGGGTGGGGAGGGGGGAAGGGGGGGGGGAGAGGAGGTCGACGACCAAGGGCGCAAGTCCACGCAGGCAGTCCTCTTTCCGTAGAACGCCGGACGCACTTAAACCACGGAACGAGCCTCAGCGAGCAAATCACAAAACAAGCATGCAAAGACATACAAGACACACGCATGTAAGATGCGGACGAGAACAAAAACAACAACAGCAAAAAAGAGAAGGCGCGCACAGACAAACTCACACACACACACACACACACACGAGGTGGGGGCGAAGAGCACTGATAGACACAGGGCGAGCGAGAGAGAGAGAGCGTGATGGGATGGAAGGGGTGACACGACCAGTCATGCGCCGGCGGCGATGCGGCTAGTCGATGTGAACCACAGCACTTCCACCTGCAAAGGAGCAGACTCCCGTCACACGCACACGCTTACGTCAAAAAAAAAAAGCAAGGAAGCGAGTGAAAACGAATTTTAAAGGATGCTGACCGACTGCAGCGATTTTTTTGTTTGTTTGTTTCTCTTCAGTAGCCGGCGTAGATGTCGGGCTGGTAGGCGTCCACCCGGCCCGTCTTGAGGAAGCCCTCCGCGTACTTGCAAAAGATGCGCTGCGAGTAGCAGAAGGACTCGGGCGTCATGCACGCGTTGTGCGACGTCAAGAGGATCTTGCTGTCGTCGACGTCCCACAGCGGCGAGGACGGCGGCAGCGGCTCCTGCTGGAAGACATCGAGCGAGGCGCCAGCGATGACGCCCTTCTGGAGAGCCTCGGCCAGCTCCACGTCCACCTGCGTCCCGCCGCGGCCGATGTTGATGTAGACTGCCGTTGGCTTCATGGTGGCGAGGCGCTCGGCATTGAACAGGCCCGCCGTCTCCTTGGTCAAGGGAAGAATGTTGATGAGGTAGTCGCTCTCGCGAATAAGACGGTCCCGCGCCGCGTCGCCGCTCACGAGCTTCACGCCGAACTCGTCGACCGGCTCGCTCGACGGCGTGCGCTTCGCCCCGGTGACGTCCATGCCGAGCGGCTGCAGCAGGCGTCCACTCTCGCGACCGATCTCGCCGTAGCCGAGGATGCCAATCTTCTGCCCGCGCGGCTCGACGAGCTCGAAGGGGTCCCACTTCTTCTCGCTGCGGTTCCGCTGTTGCCGTGCAGTCTGGCGCGCAAAGTAGAGGACGGAGAAGAGAACGTGCTGGGCAAGGAGGTAGTTGTAGCCGCCCTTGACGTTGGTGATGGGCACCCCAGCCACTTCCTTCTCCAGCTCGTGAAGCCGGTAGAAGTCGAGGCCGGCGGAGCAGCAGTGCAACCACTTGAGCCGCCGCTCCGCCTGCGGCTTGTCGTAGTCGTCGCCAAGGAACTTGATGGCTTGGCACCCCATTGGCCCGAGGACAGCCAGCACAATGGGCTTGCCAGACGCCTTGATCTCAGCGAACTCGACGGTGGGGTCCTTGAAGCAGAGGCAGTGCTCTGGGAAAAGGTCGCGACCAATAATGTCGGAGATGTCCTTTGTTCGACTGTAGTTGAAGTTGGCGCAGATGCACAGCGTCGGCACCGGCGGCGTGGCCGACGTCGATTCCGTGACGGAGCCCATGGCCGAGTACGTGTGTGTGTGTGTTTGCGCGACTTGAATCCGGTCGCGGGGGGCAGCACAAATGCGATACGATGCGAGAGAAGCGAAGTGCTACGGAATGCGTGTTCTAGCGCGCGTGCGATGGAGAACGGCGAGTTGATGGGTGTGAGCGGGGGGGGGAGGAAGTTGTGAGCTAGATGAGGGAGTGTGCGGGGAGGCAAAGAGAGGCTGTGCTTTTGAGGAGAGGAAGGCGCCGCTGACAGCCAATGCTGCATAGAGCACTCTACGTCTTCACCGTGCAAAGCCACTAGTGTCGGAGCCATCTGTGCGGGCTTGGGACGCACAGCCTTCACGACGCTCCTTCCCAGCCCGCGCAAGGACGAGACTGCGGCCGTGGCGCAGACACAGCTTCTACACGCGCAGAGAGACAGGGGCGACCATTTGGCAGGCCCGCACGAGTACAAACAAACTAAAGACGAGCAGCCACTGTCATGTCCGGTGCTGCGTCTTATTTGTTTGTCAATTCTGTCGTTTTTCTTTTCTTTTTGCTTTCCATTCCAGTGGTGCCGATCCCACCACACGTAACGCACGCTCAAGTCGTTAAAACGGGAGATGATACACACACATATATATATATATTTATATATATATATATATTTATATAGAGAGATGGAGGGGGGTGGGAGGAGAGAGAGAGCACAACACACACACACACAGACACAGACAGACGTACACACGTGCACCCAGAGGGAAAGCAAACAAACAGAAGGGTGTGCCCCTGCTTCCCCCCTCTATCACCCGAGGAGAACACAAACACACGGAAGGGAAGGAGCGCGAAAGAAGTACGAAGGGTGCGTTCGGCAACCGACCAGGGACGCACCATCAAGGCAGTTGTTAGTAAGGGCGAGCTGAAGGGCAGAAAGAAAGTGGAAAGGGGGGAGCACAACCTCGCTCACGGAAAGGCACGAACGATTGGGGGAGGGGGTGAAGGCAAACAGCGACGCAGCTTCTCTGCCGATTGCGAGAGAGAGAAAGAGAGCTGAGGCGTGGGTGCGCACTGGTTGCACACACACACACGCACACGCACGCCCGCGCACTGCTTGTGACGCAGCAAGCTGCAGGAGCGGCGCCTACACGCGATCGCGGAAGTAGGCACTCGTAGCGGACAGGGCGCCTTCTTTCGCCGGCGCAGAGGGGGGGGGGGTAGGGGAGGGGAGGCTTCTCGACTCCCGGCGCGCGCCGAACGGGGTCTTGTCCGTGGCTGATCTCGTAGGAGCAACAGCACGCAGCGCACCCCGCCTTACTTGATACGATAGTAAGAGAGAGAACGAGGGAGAGAGGACGAGGATGCCCCACGTCTATGGAAGACGCCCTAGTAGCCGAGGCGGACGTCCGGCTGGTAGGCGTTCACCTTGCCCGTCTTGAGGTAGTCCTCCGCGTACTTGTTGAAGAGGCGAGTGGTTTCGTAGAAGGACTTGGCCGTCATGCACGCGTTGTGCGACGTCAGGAGAATCTTGCTGTCGTCAACGCTCCAGAGCGGCGAGGACGACGGCAGCGGCTCCTGCTGGAAGACGTCGAGCGAGGCACCGGCGATGACGCCGTCGTTGAGCGCCTGTGCGATGTCAGCGTCGACCTGCGTCCTACCGCGGCCAATGTTGATGTAAATGGCTGTCGGCTTCATTTGCTTGAACATCTCCGCATTGAAGAGACCCGCCGTCTCTGGTGTGGCCGGCAGAATGTTCACCACGACGTCACTCTCGCGAATGACGTGGTCGCGCTTCTCGTCGCCGCTCACGAGCTTCACGCCGAACTCGTCGACCGGCTCGCTCGACGGCGTGCGCCGCACGCCGGTGATGTCCACCTCCATAGGCTGCAGCATCTGCGCTGCGTGACGGCCAATTGCACCGTAGCCGAGGATGCCAATCTTCTTCCCGCGCGGCTCGTCGAGGTCGAAGGGGTCCCACTTCTTCTCGCTGCGGTTCCGCTGCTGCCGTG
>JASAOO010003093.1:0-21576 GCA_030849075.1 Zelonia costaricensis | reverse complement strand
CCGCGAAATGGTGAGCGGGTTTGATGCGCGGGAGTAGACACGGAGACGAGAGGGGGGGGCACGGAAAGGGGGGTGAGGAAAAGGAATGCGAAAGCAGATGCACGGTCACCTCGTAAGCTGCGCACACCAGAGGTGACGACTTGTCCCACGTTTCGCTCAGGCCCCGTCTTCACGGTGAAGCTCCTGGACGCCTCGACGCGACAAAAAGACACGCAGCGCCGAGAAGCGCGACTTGCGGTGTTGCAGGCGTTGGCGCAAGGCTGAGACGGGGTGCTGGGATTTGGGAGGCAAGACCGGCGCGCACTCAGACGTACCTGCGCCGGAAGATGGCTGAAGTCGAAGCACACAGCTTCACGGTTTTCTTTTTGTTTTTTCTTCAGCTTCTTGGTGGCTGTGGCTCGAATGTGCTGGAAGTACAGGTGGAAAAGGAGCTTGTGGTACCGTGCGCCACAGACGAGCACGACGGCGAAGCGCTTGGCGAAAAGGCGGTCGAGAGTCCACGCGGGGGGAGGGGGGGGGGGGCGGAGGAGCACCGTACAGGCGACGTGCACGCCTTCTGTTGACCGACCCTCGTCTTGAGCCGGTTCTTGTTTCCTTCTGGTGCAGCGCCTCGACCGGCAGCCCCTGCACTTGCGCAGGCCTGTACGGTTGTGGGGGGAGCGGCAGCGCGGTGCGCACACACGGTCGCACACACATATGCACACGCACATGCACATACATACCCACACGACGGCACCACGAGGACGCAAGCCGCGCACCTGAGGAGGAGAAAGAGAAGGTGGTGAAGAGAAAGTGAACTTTACATGCTCGCATCGTTGCGAGGCAGGAAGGAGGGGGGGCACGCTTCATTTTCGTCAGCGTACGGCGCGCAACCAGAGAGGAGGGAGGGACGAAGTGAATGGCTGAGGAGGCGGCCTGAGGAGGGGAGGGGGGGGGCGATGACAGCGGGGGTGAGCAGGAGCGCAGCGGACAGCGCGGAGCCGCACGGAACGCGCGCCTCTGCGCTCACCTCGTCCCCAATGCAAGAGGGGTAGGGGGTGGAAGGCATGCTGTGCAGAAATAGAACACGGGAGAGAAGAGGTGTTAGCGGTAATAGCCGGTGTTGACGGCCGCGCACACACTTGGGTGCGCGCATGGGCTCACACCCCTACACACACACATACACACGCACACGCTCTTGACACCGTTCAGATGGCGAGGCGGGAGGACGCACTGGCAAAGCGCGTATGAGGTCAAACGAAATGAGAAGTGGTGGAAGAGAAGCAAAGGTGAAGGGGGGTGGGGGCAAACAGCGCAGAGAAAGGGGAGAACGCAAGGCATGGGTTGAAAACAAAGCACGTTTCCTCACCCACACACACACACACGCAGGTACAGACACACACACGCGATGAAAAAAGGAAACCAAGAATCTTGCTTGGACGCATGCTCAGGCCCACGCAAACACACACATACACACAAACGCACACAGAGAGAGAGAGAGAAACACGAGAGCGTTCGGCAAAACGACGTCCACGAGGGCACAAGACACGTGCGGCAGTCATCGACGGACGCCTCACACGGGCGAAAGGTCAGCGGCGCCGGTGGCAGCGGCCGAGGCGGCGCACAACGGAGAGCTCGAGAGAAGCGGGGGGCGACGGCGTACGATGCGCCGCCTCGTCACTCGAGCGCAAACGTTTTGAGGTACGGTGGAGCCGAGGTGAAGAAGGGGTGCGTCAGGGCTTCGGCGGCGGTGGGGCGCAGCTTCGGGTCCGTCTGCAGCAGGCGGCGCAGCAGGTCAAAGAGCAGAAAGCGCTGCTTCATCATCTCCGACCGCACGGCCGGTGACGGCGTCGCGTTTGGCGGAATGGCCACTGACTCGTTCGCCGGCACGTACGGCTGCAGCCCATTGCTCATGCGGCGCTCCTCGAGCGTCAAGGGGCAGTGTCGCACCAGCTCCTGCAGCGTCTGGTACGTGAAGTAGCGCCGGTACGGCTGCGGCTCACCGCCGGTGATTTGGAGGAAGTCCTCGGGAGTGCGCAGCGCAAACGGGCGTGGGGAGGCGCCGGACGCCGGTGGGGCGTGTGGCAGTGCGGCCCGCGCCGCTTCGTCGCTGCCTGCGGTGACGTAGAAGAGGTTCGAGTTGCCGCCCTCCGTGACCATGGCGGCCGGCACGGGCCCAATCATCTCCTCAATCAACGACAGCTGGTGGTGGTCGTTGCAGCCCGGTAACAGCGGCATGCCAAGCAGCAGCTCCGCCAGGACACACCCGGTCGACCAGATGTCAATACCCGAGTTGTACGCGCCGCCAATGATGACCTCCGGGGCGCGGTAGTAGCGGGACTGGATATACTGGTAGAAGGGCCCCGCATCGTAGCAGCTCGAGCTGAAGTCGATGAGGCGCACACGCAGGTGCGGGATGGTTGGCGCAGGCGGCGGCATCGCCACCGTGCGCGGCTCCGGCGCGGGCGGGGGCAGCATGTACCGACTGCGCCCCGCCGCACCGCTGCCGCCGACGCTCAGCATCGACGCCGCACACGCGGCGCTAGAGAGCATTCCGGCGGACTGGTTTAGCGTCTGCAGGCGGCGGGGCTCTGGTGTCGGCAGGTTGGCGTGCTCGACGAGCGTTGTGTGGCTCGTCGAGCTGGAGCGCAGGTGGCAGAAGCTGTGCCCCTTGTTCGCAACGAACGTCATCTGCGAGGACGACGCGTCCAGCAGCGTGTTCGAGTTGTGCCGCTTGCCGGACATGTCGAGACGGTGCCGCGCCACGGCGCTGTGACCGACCCGCAGCGTGATGTACGACCGCTCCGCCGCTGGCGACGGCGAGCCTGAGGCGTGGCCGCCGGACTCGCGGCGCTGCTGATGCCGCGGCGGCTCGATCATCGGGGACGCCTCACGGGCCGGGGGCGCCGCCTTCGCCACCGGTGATGGCGTCGTAGCCGCACCAGTAGCCGGAACGGTGGAAGTGGTGGCAGTGACGCTCGCCGTAGACGCCTCATCCCGCACGCGCAGAGTGCCGCGGCAGGAGTCGAGGGTGAGCAGCACGTTCTCCGGCTTGATGTCGGCGTGGATGATGTGGCACTCCTCGTGGATGAGGGAGAGGGCGGAGAAGAGCTGGGCGCCGATGGAGCGGATCTGATACATGGGCAGCCCCAGGTGGTCGTTGGCGGCGATGTACTCGTACAGGTTCGCGCCGTACCGCTCCATCACGATGCAGTGGTGGCCGTAGCAAATGCCATCGGCCAGCACCTTGGCCACATTCGCGCAGCGCGCGTCCTCGGGCGGCGGTGCGCTGACGCTGGCGTTGGACGGCTCGGCCTGGCCGGGCGGCGCCACCGCGTCCGACGCCGACGGCGCCGCTGTCTGAGCGCCAATCAGCACGAGCATCTCCGCCTCCAACACGGACTGCTGCTCCAGCAGCGGCACACTCTTCACCACCTTGACGGCGACAAGCGGGCGGTGCGTCGGGACGGCGTCGACGCTGCTGAAGGGCAGGTAGGCGTGCGAGCAGTTCCAGTACTCGTAGTCCTCGCCGTCGATCTCGCTCGGGTGCACAAAGTGGCCGTCACAGATGCGTAAGTCTTTGCAGAGGAAGACCTGCCCGAAGCTGCCGCAGCCCAGCAGGCTGACCACCTCCAGCCACCCCATCAAGTGCATGCCCACATACACGATGAGGTCAAGCGACTCGTTGTCCACCTCACGCTCCACCCCATCCACGCCGTGCGTGTGCCGCACGAGCCGGTCCGCCTCAGTTAGAGCGCGGTAGTAGCGGTGCGGCGGACTGCCCCCGCTCACCTCCGCGACAGGCGTGGCAGCCGCACTCGTCTCCGCCTCGGCCGCCGGCGGCGTTCGCACGCTGCCCCCTGCCTCATCGCGGCCGCCGCTCGCCACCGCTGCCGCCGCCGGTGCCACTGTCGCGCTGCCGGACTCTCGCTTTGTGGTCGCGGTGGGGTCAACGTGCGCCTCGCTGCACCGGCGGAGCAGCTCCTCCTGGGCGTCGTGGATGCACTGCACGGACAAGATCGACACGTTCGTGCGCTTCCCCATCGACGACGACGACGACGACTGCATCGCCGAGGCGGAAGGGCGGTGCGTGCTGCTGCTCGTGCTGGGCGACGCCCGCGACACTGCCGCCGCACCCGCCGCCGCCGTGGGCGAGGTCGTCATGGCAGCCGTCAGCGACGCTGCCGCTTCGACCATCGCCTCAGCAGAGAAGAGGTCCTCTGGCGGCACCGTCTCTGAGGCCGACACCGCGAAGTCCTCCGCCTGAGCCGAGGCGCACCGCGTCGCAGTCTCGGTGCCGTCCACGGTGGTGCTGGAGAATGCGACGGGAAAGGTGTAGTGCCGCAGCTGTGCCACGGCTGCCGTCGAGGCCCGGTCTGCGCTCGGCGGTGAGAGACCCTCCATGATGGTAGCCTCGTGGTGCTGCGGTGGCGGCGACGGTGCCTGCCTTTTCTGCTTCTTCGAACGCAGATGCCCGTCCTCGTTCTCGTCCTCGCGATGCTGCTGGCGCTGCTGGTGATGCTGCACCGCAGCCTTTGTCGCCGCCGCTCCCGCCGATGCTTTCTCCGCAGAGCGCCGCACGCGCCGCGCGTGGCCCTCGCGTATCGCGCGCAGGTTGCTTTCGAGGAAGAAGGTGGTCTGCAGCAACGGGTTTGCGCTGATGCGGCGCAGCACCGAGGCATTGAAGCTGCGGCGCCGCGCGTTCGCTGCGGACGAGGAGGTCGCGGTGAGCGAGGCGCCGTCGTGTGGGCCGCTGACGTTGCCGATGCCGCCGGAGACCTCCACTGGCAGCGGGCCGCCGAGCACGGCCGTCCGCGGCGACCAAATTAGCGTGTGCAAGTTCGAGGTGCTGCCCACAAACTGGCGTGGCAGCGTCTGCCGGTTGGGGTGGCTGAGGCTGATGCGGGTGCCGAAGCTGTAGTAGCCGGCCGAGCGGCCCAGCGCACCGGAGCATGACATGGACGGCGAGAAGGCGCCGCGGCTCGCCGCTTCCGACGCGGATAAGGAAGCTCCCCCTGCCGCGCTCATGGCGGGGAGCGGGCCGCTGTGTGTGGAGGCGGCCATGGCAGGCGCCTGCAGCGAGTTCCGCTCTGACGGCGCTGTCGACGCAGCCGGCGGTGGCGGCGGCGGCAGACCGCGCGGGCGGAGGAGGCGCTCGTACACGGTGTACACCATCTGCAGCTTGCGGTTGTAGCCTTCGTCGGCGCCGGCGCCGAAGGTGCCGCCGGGCAATGGCGGCGAGTTTGGGGCGAGGACGGGGAGGTGGAAGAGGTGGCCGGCCCCCGCCTGGGAGGGGCTTGGGCTGCCGCCGCTGACGGACACGGCGTGGTGCGGACGGTCGATGCCGGAGGAGAGCGACGAGCCACACACGCCGGTGTCACAGGCCGGCGACACGGCGGCTGCCGACGACGACGTGGTGATGGCTGACAGCGCCGTCTGCTTGCCCGACGTGTGTAGCCCGCTGTGCAGCTCCACCGGCCACTCGCTGCTCGCGTTCTGCCGCGAGCCGGAGGTGAGGGTGGCGCGGGTGGTGTGGGTAGTGTTGTCCGAGGCGCGGCTCGCCACCTGCCGCGCCGAGTCCGACGAGCTGAAGTGCGGCGGCGACGTGAGGGGCAAGATCACCTCGAGAGCCGCGCCGGCGCCCCCCGCGGCGTCCGCAGCCGCCGCAGCCGGACAGGCAGCGACCGCCGCCGCCTCCTCCTCGCCCTCGTCCTCCCCATCGCCGAGCGACGGCTGACGCATAGACGCGGAGGCGGTGGTGGGCTTGCCAAGGCTTGGGAACCGCCACGTCTGGAAGGGCACCCCGATCCCGCTGGTGCTGAGCACCGACTGCACCACCTCCCCGATGCTGGAGTACAGGATCGGGGCCGCACCACGGCTGCCACCGGGGCCGCTGCCCGAGTGGACCGCGCCGATCAACGAGGTGGCCGCGACGGCGGCGCCTGGGGCGGGAGACGACGCGGGTGCAACGGCGGCGCCGTACGGGGCACGCTCGAACCCGTTAGGGGAAAAGCCCGACGGGGTGTCGCCGTACCGGGCCGACGCCACAGAGCCGGCGGTGGCGTTGCGGGTGTACGACGGGGTGCCGCCCCCAAAGTGTCCGTCAACGTTGGTGGCAGGCACGTAGGTGAAGGTGGACAGCGGTGGCGGCGGCGTCGAGTGCTGCGACTGCGGTGGTGGCGTGCGCCCGCTGAGGCCGTCGGACAGCAGCGCGTCGTCTTCGTCCTCGTCGTCCTCGCAGATGGGGCGCATGTTGCGCTTCAGCGCTTCCTTCACCTCGAGCGGCACAATCTGCTGGAAGTCGTGGTTGTACACGCTGACGTCGCGCGGCTGCTGTGGCGACGGTGGTGCGCCGCCGCTGAAGGAGGTCCCGCTGCGGAGCATCTCGAGGAGGTTCGCCGGGTCCTTGGGCGGCAGTGGCGGGGAGCACAGCCTGGTGATGCTGTTCAGTGCGCGCCGCACGCCGGAGTAGTCGCCGCTTTCGCCGTTCGGGGGCGGAGAAGGGCCACGGAAGCACTCTAGAGCGTCGCGCTCCGCGCTGGACCCGCCGAGCAGCCCCGCCGAGGAGGGCTGCTGCGGAGCGGTGCGGGCCATGTGGCTGGGCCGCAGGTGGGCCCCGCGCAGCTCCGACTCTGACAACGAGTTGACGGGCGACGGCGAGTCGGACGTGCGGGTGTAGGTGCGGGTGTGCGCCGTGTGCAGGAGCGATGCAGGTTGGTCGCTGCCGCTGTCGCCGAACGACATCGGGTTGTTGCACTGCTGCGGATAGGCGCTGCAGAAGCCGTTGGTGGGCCGCACGAAGTGCTGCGTCACAGGCAGCGGCGTCGGCGCCTTCGACGGCACGAGCGAGGCGGCGGCGGGCGGGGTGCTGCTGCCGACGGACTGCGAGCTGCGCAGCGCCTCCATCCGGATCGCCGTGTCGTGTGCCATGTGCTCCAGAATTGCCATGGACGTGTCGAGCGCGTTGATGTGCAGCGACGAGATGCTCGAGTGACGCCGTGCGGAGCGGCCCGAGACCATCAGTGACGACCACACCGGTGCCGCGGGCGTGATGGCCGGAGGGGCGAAGACGAGGTCGCCGGGCAGCGAGACGAAGCTCCGCGCGCGGCCCATGGTGCTGAGGAGGGGAGACGTCAACGTGGTCTTGACTGGGCCGTTGCCGCTCACGCGCAGGGAGGAGGCCATGGGTGTGTGCCGCGTACGGCACCCCTCCAGTCGCATCTGCGAGATGTCCGCCAGCGACATTTCTCGTCGGTCCACGACGGACGGCGGTGAGGCCGGGGCGCGGCCGCTGCTGCCGCGAACACCACCAGCGGGCTCGCCGGCATCGCCGCCGCCGCCGCTCTCCTCGTCCCCATTGACGGTGCCTTCGAAGAAGGCCCGCGTCTGCGCCGTGGGGCTCCGCAACGGCGGCGGTATCGGGGGCCAGCTCGCAGCAGCAGGCACCGCGGTCGCGCCGGGGTCCTGCTCCGCGCCGTACTCGGAGCCGGACATCAGCGGAGCCGCGAAGGCCGCGGCGGTGGAGCCGCCAAAGACGTAGGCATCGGTGAGGGTGGAGGAGAGGGCCTTGGCCGACGACTCCGAGCTGTGGTACACCGTCGTGAAGAGGTCGCTGCTTGACATCGACAGTACAGCAGGGGTGGGGTGGGGTGGGGTGAGGGGGGGGGGGACGAAACCTCAACAGGCAGAAACCAAAAAAAAGGAAAAGAACGGAAGGGAGGAGGGTAGGGCAAAGGTCAGCAGCAGTGACTGTCAGTGCATAAAGACAGCGAGCGAGGTACAGAGACGGGAGCGCACGTCCACGTGAGAACACACACTAGATGAGAGAGAGACGACAGCCACGGTGCGGCAGAAGCAGAGAAACCCACGACGCAGCACGGCAGTCGGGGTCCCGATCGCTTGACAACGAGAGAGTGAGAAGATGTGGAGTGGAAAGCGGACGCGGGGAGAGGAGGATGGGAGGAGCGACGCGCGTATGGGAAGAGAGAGAGAGGAAGACTACAGAGGTAGTCGAGAAGGTGGGAAAAGTGAGAATGAGGGTGGGCCTCGCCACCCGAGTCGAGCACTCGCGCGCAAGTGGATCCTCACACACCTCTGCGAAGACTCCGCAAAAGGCGCCCACCAAACCAAGTAAGAGCAGGTCCACGTGAGCACACCCTTTACATAAACGCACACAGGCGGGAGGAAGAAGAAAAGCACGCGGAAACGCAGACACACGCAACTCGACAGCACGCAGGCCACACACACACACACCAGGGGGAAAACACTAAAGCACAAACCAGGCGTAAATGTGTGTGATGCCGTGCGTGTTTGAGTAAGCGCTAGGGGCGTGGAACGGAGGGGCACAGACGTTGGAGGAGAACGCGCTGCCGCAGCACGGTACGTCCGTGCGTGCTTTCGTTCCACCGTAGATGGTGCCTCTAGTACGCACGAGTCGAGCCCCCCAGAAAAAAAAAAACAGCAAGAGAAGAAACGCGGAGTAAAGAAGCGCGTGGGTGACAGAGGAGGCAGAGGTGAGGGCGAAGGGACCGCTCGGGCCTACTGGAGGACACGAGCTCCGCGTAGCGGCAGTGGCGCTTGTGACGGGGGAAAGCGGGGAGGGCGAAAGAGGTCGCAGGGCGGGCCTGTGTAGTCTACAGAGCAGGCGCTCGCCGCCGATGTCTGTTGGATGCGCAAACAGCGCACGTCGATCCCGCACACACGCACACACAGCCGGCTGTACAATCCTGAAGAGACCGCAGGAGAAGGGGTAGAGACGCTGACGTCTGCACTGCCCAACTTTCTTGGTCCTCTGCACAGCAGCTGCCAGCAGCGTCGAACGCTCCTGCGAAAAGAAAAAAAGAACAAAAGCGGAGAAGGGGTTTAGAGCGAGTAGATCAGAAAGAAGACACCGGGCCGAATCCACACACACACACACACACACACACACACACACACACACACACTGCCACAACAAAGAAAAAAAAGAGCACAGGAGACCAGGTTAGTGCCGCACCCTCGCTGGTCACCGGGCGATGCTGAGACACACGCGTCAAGTGTTCAACGAGGGCGCTCTCCTGGGGGCAGACTGTTTTTTCCCTCTATGATAAATGGGCCCTTCCCCCGGGATCGACACTGATGCGTATCTTGCCGGCGCTTCCGACACTGGCGGTGCGCCGGATGGCAAAGTCTCGCAAAAATAGAAGCGCAGCTTAACCGCACACGCCGACACACACACACGCGCAAACACACACACACACACGCGCAAACACGAACAGACACACGCGCGTGAGAGAAGAGAAAAGGCACACCAACCGGAAAGGAATGATGGAGAAAAACAATGCCGACGGTGGAGTTAGTGCGTTCGCGGAGACGTCGTGCAGATCGAGAAAAAACGAACACAAACACAAACACAAACACAGACACACACTGATGGGGAGGCGTGCACGGATTACACGGCCGAAGGAGACACCGCACTCTGTTGCCACCTGCAGCGCCACAGGCAAACAAAAACAAAAAGTGAGAGGGAGCGGAAAGACGACGATCAAGTGAGGCGTGTAGAGAAGGCAGAGAGTTGGGAGTGGGGAGGGGGAAGGGCGCCGAAAGCGAGACACAGGAGAAGGAGAGAGAGGCGGGGCGGGGCGAGACGACACGACACGACACTGGGGTGGGCGGGAGGCAAACAAGACGAGAGTGAGAGAGACACGGCGAAGCGAGAGAAGGGAGGAGGGAGGAGGGAAAAGGGGCCAAAAGCAAGCGGTGAAGATCACAAGTGGGCGGAGGGCCCAGAACCTAAAAAAAAGAAAAAAAACAGAAGAGAAGCCAGGGGGGGGCGGAGAAGAGGTCGAACAGGCCGAGGTTTTCCTGCTCGAGGAGCTGTATTGAGTTCTGTACTGGGGCGAGTTCAAGATGGGAGGGAGAAAGGGGGAGGTGAAGATGGCAATGGGGATGGGAGTGAGGAAGGGGGTGGGAGGTGGTGAAGACAACACAGATGCTGGAAGACGAGAAAAGGAAAAACAAAGACAAACAGAGCAACGCCGAGGCGGTGTGGGGAGGGGAGGGGGGGGCTCGTCCACGTCGCCTCCCTCTTTTTTCCTCGAGTAGAGTGGGAACAAGAGAGCGCAAGGGAGGCCAACAGAAAGAGACCGAGGAGCGGCAGAAGGGGTGGCGCAACACAGACGCGCCGAAGACGCAAACGACAGCCGAGAAGTCAGACCGAAAGCGCTGCGAGGGCGAACGACGAGGAGGGCGTGGTCAGAAACGGGAGGTGGGAGGTGGGCGGTGGGCGGTGGGCGGTGGGCGGTGGGCGGTGATGGGAGACACAGGAGTGTGAGAGTGAGAGAGGAGTATGGAGTCGAGATAACGTCAGCGTGCGTGTGCCTGCCGGTGCGGGAAACGCGATTTGGTCCCGGAGAGGATCAAAGGGACGAACAGAGAGCAAGAAGAGAAGGGCGGCGAGGGGGCAAGCACGGGTCGACAAGAGATGAAGGTCAAGGAAGGGAAGAGGGCAAGGGAAGGGGGGCAGTGAAGTCGAATAGACAGTGAAGATATTGATAGAGCGCGACTGTCCTCCAGCCGCGCTGGTGTGCGTATTCGCGCGCGCTTTCTTGTGAGGCGTGTGTATCGACAGAACGCACCCACGCACGCCCTTGAAATACGAGATCCCGTTCCTTCGCGAGTGTCGTGTCTGTGACGGCAGTAGAGGCGAAGAAAGGGGAAAGGGGGGGGGTAGTGAGAGAGAAACAGCAAAGCGGCACGTGCCAGGGTGCGGCACGAAAGTAAAGAAGGGAAGCGAAGCACTTCCGCGATGAGCCCGCACAGAGAGAGAAAAGAACGCGGAAAACGAAAAAGGGTGAGTGGGGTGCAAACCAGTACCAGAATCAGAAGAGTGCGTGCAAGCGGAGCCAAACAGAATACCAGTAAGAGGCACCGGTGCAGGCGCGTGCGTGCGCGCACAAAGAAGCCGTCAAGGCGTGGCTAGACGCAGCGACGATCCAGAGCGCAGGAAGGAGACAGAGGGAAAGAGAGAAACTAAGACGGGAGGAGGTGAAGCTACTATGAAGAAATGAAGGCAGGAGGGGCGGTGGCTGCTTCGTCTCTTCCCGTCTACGGCGAGCGGACTACACTTACACGCACACACACACACACACGCCGATAGATGGAGGGGCAGACAGACGACACGTGTGAATGGGTTGCTACGAGCAGGCAGCCGTCAAGGCACGGTCCAGTACGCCAACGCGCGCACCAGAGGCAAGAAAAAGAAAAACAACGAACACAAAGCTACAGTAAAGACAGGAGGGGAGAGGAGGCCGGGAGGCACCAACAGCTACGGAGCACTGGAATCTACCCGAGTTGCGAGACAGGAGAGTGAAGTGGACAAGACGGAAGAGACACAGACAGGGACACGAACACACGCACACGCGCACACACGCCCTCACACACCCGACAACACAAGCCCGCGAAGAAGTGGGATAGAGAAGCCGGCTTAGATGAGCACACACACACACACACGCACACAGGGCAAGAGAACAGCAGTGACGGCGACAAACGTCAGAGTACACACGTAAAGGTGGCGGACCGTGATGTTGGTGAATGGGGGGAGGGGGTGAAGAGACAAAACAGGCGAACTAGGGAGCAGGGAGGGGGAAGGGAAAGGGGGAGCGGGTAGCAGGTCTGGCGGGCCCACCAACACCCCGGACCTGGCACTCACTTCCGTGTGTGTGTCTGCGTTTCGCGTTGACACGCTAGCAGAACGGCTTGTGACCCGAAAGGAAGCAAGGAGAAGCGAAGGACAGCGCGGAGGAGAAGGGGGGGGCGACGCAAAAGGGAGGCGGGAGGAAGAGCCTAAAGGGGGGAGGGACGCGCCGTCCACCACACCTCCAGGCGAACCCGTGAAGAGCTTCGGAGGAGGAGGGATTGTGAGTATTCGTGTGTGCGTCTGTATCTGCCGCGCGGGCAGCCGCTGCACTCGTACGCTTGAGCCTCCTATCCTAATCCTTCTTCAGGGAAAGAGGAGGTGGGCAGCGAATGGGGGGCAGGCGAGGAGGCAGGCGGGCCAGAGTGCGGTGAGAGGCACGTGCGACTGCGCTCACGACTCCGAGCTTCGACCCACTGCAGGATATCGACTCTCTCCTGAAGCGGCAGGAGCAGCAGCAGCAGCACCCGGTGGGTTGGGTGAGGGCGATGGAGGGGGAGGGAGGGGGAGGTGGAAATGTGGTAGGTATACAGAGAGCAGCCTCCCACCTCGATAAGCGCGATGGGGCGGGGAGCGGATTGGGAAACGAGGGGCCAGCACAGGCGGCGTGCAAGTGCGCGTGGTTGCGTGTGCGCGAGTGTGTGCCTGTTCGTCGTGAAGAGAGGGGTTCGGGTAAGAAGTGCAGCACAGGAAAACCGAAAGACACTGTGGGGAAGGGTGAGGTGCGACCGATAGAGGAACGGGTAGGCAGGGTCGCTGCGCTGCTACGGTGCTGTGAGAGAAGGAGGTGATGGAGAATAGAGAGGTGCGACGCGGAAAGGCACGGCAACAGGGAGCGGCAGTCAACACGGACGGAGGGGAGGGGGAGAAGAGTGGGGAGGAGGCAGGCAATCGGGACGGCACTGCAGGGGACGAAGAGGGATACATTGCCGCACGCGCGCCTTGCACACGTGGCAGGCCCTCTTTCTCTATCTAGGTGCTGTCCATGCGACTGCCGCCTTGTGAGGTACTGAAGGCACGTGGGTGATTCCGTGGCCAACACGTGTGTGCACCGGCCTCTCGCGCCAACCTCTCTTTTCCCAGCACAGACGCACGTATACACAGCCACTCGCCATGTGAACGCGTGCGCCGCACGGCAGAGCAGCACTGCTTGGCTGAGGTGCGTGGGCGCACTAGCGTCTTTCTTTTCTGTGGTCTTGAGTCCGTCGCTTGTGCCGTCGTGCGGCACGTCGCAGCAAGCCGCCGAGGGCACTTCAGCTATTGCTCAGACAGCGGGACAGAGGAGCACGCACGCACTCGCGCACTGCTGAAGGGACACGCACACACACACACCAACACAGACACGCACGCACGCGGAGAAGTGCGATGGCACACAAGGAGGAAGTGGAGAACATGACACGGGGAAAGAGAAAAAAAAAAGTCACAATGCAGTAGTCAACACGCACCGCGGTGGGGGACAAACGAAGCCGTACAAAACCCAAAACCAGCAAAGCGACAACAACCGCCACAACTACGCCGCACGCACACGGCAAGCCAAAAAGAAAAAGGGACAAGACAAGAGGAGTTGCGCTGCCGAGCGCCGGGCAGCCATGCGTCGCACTTCTTGCCACGCATACGGCCCATCGCATTCGTGTGTGTGTGTGTGTAACCACTTCCGTTGCCGTGGAGGAGAGTCAAGCTGCGTGAATGGAGGGACGAGGTGCGGCCATGCATTCTTCTTTTTTTCTTTCTGCGGAAGGGGCGGGGGGCGCGAACGTGTCGACGTAAGCAACGCGGTCGACAGCACCGACCAGCAGGGCGCACCGGAGAGGTTTTCTTGTCCAAGCCACTGCCCTCACGCCGCGGGAACGGCCGCGGTGGCCGCCTCAGCGCTCTCGGCACTCTGGCGCTGCTTCACGATGCTCTTGATGTAGTACTCACCGGCGCGGTAGGAGCTGCGCACCATCGGGCCAGAGGCGCAGTAGAGGAAGCCCATCTCCATCGCCTCCTTCTCCCACATCTCGAACTCCGTCGGGTGTGCGTAGCGGGACACCTTCAGACGCGTGCGGGAGGGCTGCAGGTACTGGCCCAGCGTCACGGCCGACACACCCGCGTTGCGCAGGTCGCGCAGTGTCTGCCGCACCTCCGCCTCCTCCTCGCCGAGACCAAGCATAATGCTGCTCTTGGTGAGCAGCCGGCCATTCGTCCACTTGGTTACGTGCTCCAGCGTGCGCAGCGACTGCGCGTACGTCGCGCGGCGGTCCCGCACTCGGGGGGTGATGCGCTCAACACACTCGATGTTGTGCGCGTACACGCTCAGCGGCGTCGCCGCAATCTGCTCGACAAGCTTGAGGTCGCCGTGAAAGTCGCCAACGAGGGCCTCCAGCATGACCTCGGGGTTCTGCTCCTTGATCGTGTGCACGCAGCGCCCCACATGCGTGGCACCGCCGTCTGGCAGGTCGTCGCGGTCGACCATCGTCATGACGATGTAGTCCACGCCCATCTCCCCCACCGCGGAGGCGACTTTCTCCGGCTCCTGCGGGTCGAGTGGTGGTGGGCGGCGGCTCGTCAGCACCGAGCAGAAGCGGCACCCGCGCGTGCAGTGCGAGCCCATCACCATGATCGTGGCGGTTGCCGTGTTGTCGTCCTCGCCGCCACCCCAGCACTCGCCAATGTTCGGACACTTGGCCTCCTCGCACACCGTCGACAGCTTCTTCTCGCGCATGCTGCGGCGGATGCGGTTGAAGCGTGGGCGGTGCGTCATGCCCTTGGGCACCTTCAGCTTCAGCCACGGCGGCAGCGGCTCGCTCCCGCGCTTGATGGGCCCGACGGACGCGGCCGACGGCGTCGGGCCCTCCGGCTGCTCGACGAAGCTGTCCAAGTCATTCATGCCGGTCTTGTCCGCCTGCAGCTTGTTGCGGAACCGCTCCAGAAAAATCTGCCGGTACTGCGGATCCTTCTTGTCCACATCCGCCATGAGGCTGCTCGTCGCCCTCGCACTCCCAGCGGGGCCCTCGGCCGCGACGGCGGCGGCGGCAGCGGCGGCCATCGGGGATGCGCGGCTCGGCGCCGCCACGCTGCAGAGCAGCGATGCACCACGGCGCAACATGGTGTACACAACAGGGGAGAAGCACACGGATACGATGAGAAAGAGGCTGGTACTTGTCAGGGGTAGGGGGGTGACCAAAGCCTCTGCGCAGGGCGTATGTGAGCCAAGGAAAGGTGGTAGTTGATCGATCGATCGGCGTGGTCGAGAGGAAGGAGGAAGGGAGGGGCGGGGACGTCAGGGAAACTGGAGAAGTCGTGCTCCTGCGCTTCCACTCTGTGGTGTCAACCTCGTCCTCTGTGGGTAAGCGCCGTGCGTTAGGTTAGAAAGAAACGAAAGAGGAGAGAGGGGAGGGACTTGTGTTGGGGGGGGGGGGGCCGCACGGAAAGAGAAAAGAAGTCGAGCTGCGGCAGCACCGACGCGTACTCCTCGTGCAGCTCTCTTTGTTGGCCTTTCCTTAGGGATGGTCGGCTCACCAAACGCACCTGTGGTCCACTTGACGCGTGAGGGGCGGTGGCGATGGCGAGGGAGAGGAGGCGAAGGAGGAGTGTAGAAAAGGCAGGGGAGAAAAGGGTCACCTTGTTCTGCGTTTGCGTGTGTGTGTGTGTGTGTGTGTTGGCGTGATGCACCTTCGGCGTCGCGTAGCACCCGGAAGCGGCTTGTCGTTACCTGACTTGCGCGCTGGTGGAAGGAGAAGTGGCAAAGGCGGAGGAGGGGGATCCGCTGCCGGTTGTCTGCTGATGTTCTCTCTGGTGGATGCGCTCACTGAGTACCGTGTAAGGCAGCGGAAAAGGGGGGCACGGAGAAGAGTGGAGGGTGAGTCCGCACACTACGGAAAGCGCACCACCCAGACAGGGTGACAACAAGCGGGCTGTGTCATCTGAGGGTTGCGCACAGGCAGGGCCGCCAGGATGTGGGGATGCGTCCCTGTGCCATGTGGTCGTCGTCCCCACCGCCCTGCGCATTGTGTTTTCCTTCGCCAGCTGCTACGGTGCGGACCGTCGGGCACAGTAGAGCTGGCAGCACTGAGGCGAAGGGGGGGGACAACGCTACGTCGGGACCTGTCCTCGAGAACGGGTAGTTCCTGCACGGCCAGGCTTCACATCGACGCCACAATGGCGGCCTTTCGGTGTCCATCTCGCCGTTCCTATTTTTCTTTCCTTTCAGCTTGTGTTTGCTTGTGTCGCGTGTTTGATGCTGTGTAAGTGAGAAGTGGGGCGCGGCTGCACCGCCGCTGCGGTGGGGGGGAGGGGGTGCGACCCTTCCCCCTTTTCTTTAATGTACATGAGTCTCTCGTCGCGGCCCATCTCACACGTGGCGCGGCGCTTCCGCCGCGCCGACCCCAGACAAGGCGTGTATGCGATACAGACAGAGAGTAACGGAGAGACGTGGTTGAACAGAGCTGATCAAGAATTGAAGAGAGACGATCCCATACGTGACAGAGTCCGCCGCACGCGTGCAAGCGCAAGGACGCGGAGCTTCGAGAGAGCAGAGATACGGAGAGGGGAAGGAGGAGCGCACCGACATAACTACACACACACACACACACAGACAGCCGCAGTTCTGCCCATCTTGTCCTGACACACCGCTGCCGGGGGCGTCGCTACGCTGGTGAGATGATGCGCAGCGATCGGACGTCCTTGATGCCCTGCTTGGCCAGGTTGGCGCGCATCTGCGCCTCCAGCGCCGCCGGGTCGTCGCTCTTGATGAGAAGGTCATTCACGATTTCGTTCTGCGTGACGCGCCCGCTTGTGTGCACCACCTCCACCCGCCGGCACGACGCGTTCTCGCAGATGCCGCGACCGCCGCTCATGTGCCAGATGTCGCGCAGCGTCCGCTCGAACGTGTTGTCCAGCGGAATCTCGAAGGAGGCATCGGCGAAGAACGCGGTGAAGCGCTGCGGCGTGATGTGCGCGGCCGGCGATCGAGTGTCCCACTGCACGGCGAAGGCGTGCCGCGCCGCGTCGGCGGTGACGGCGCCGGACTGCACGGTCGGGAGCTGCGCCACGTCGATCCACTCGACGAGCCGGTCGAGCCGCACCACTCCGTCGGGGCTGAGGGCGCGCAGGTGGGCGTAGACGCTCTCGACAAGGTCGGCGCGGCGGCTGTTCAGCTCGCCCCGCAGCGCCTCCACAATGTCGCTGTACGGCGCGGTCTGGTGGCCCTCGCGGTCGAAGTAGCGCAGCAGCGCCACGCACTCGGCCGGCTCTGCCGACACCCCGGCAGCGGCGAAGCCATCCTGCAGCTCCTCCGCGTTCACGTTGCCAGCGGGGTCGGTGCACGCCGCGGCGAGCGCCATGCGGACGGAGCGGATGACGTTGCCGGGGAACGCCGACGCGGCGGACGTGGCCGGTGCGTCGGCCTCTTGCGCGAGCTCGAGCTGGCGGCGCAGGCGGAGCAGGACGCCGGTGGACTGCGACGACGGCTTGCCGCCCAGCACCGGGGGCACGTACGCCTTCACCTCCTGTCGCCGCACGTCGGGGTGGGTATAGGAGGTCTTGATCGTCGTCTGGTGGGTGCCGCGCACCGTCTCCTGCCACGCAGGGTCGAGGTGCGGCTGGTGGGCCGGGTAAGAGCGCTCCGTGTGGTTCTCGATGACCATGAAGGTTTGCTGCGAGAACTGCGAGCGGTCGCAGTGCGCCGTGGCGGCCTTGCGGTTCGCGCTCGCATGCGGGCTGCTGCCCGCCTCCGAAAGCGCCGTCTCATCCGAGAAACTCGACGGCGCGGCGACGTTCTGCACCATCTCCCGGTACGTGGTGCTCCACGGTGCGCGCAGGCCCGAGGCGACCACCGCCTTGCCGTCGTAGTACCCCGCATCCGACCGCTCCTCGCTCCAGTTGCCCATGAGGGTGCCGGTGCCGTAGCCGCCCGTCTTTAGGTGGGTGCCCGGCAGGTAGCCGCGGTTCTTGGGCTGGTTCTGCGCCAGCGTCAGCCGCTCGCTGAAGCGCTCCTTTTTGTACTCGCCGCCGATCATGGCTGTCGCTGGTGAGGTAAGGGGGGGGAAGTTGTCTGCGAAGTCGCAAAAAGGGAGAAAGAGGCACCGGTGTGCGACGCTGCAGTGTGTGTGTGTGTGTGTGTGTGTGTGTGTGTGTGTTTGCGGAGGACACGGAGCAGCAGGAGGGGGGAAGGAAGGAGAGAGAGGGCAAAGGGGGAGCGGGAGGTGGGGGTTCGCAGCCGGTTCTGTCGTGCTGGGAGGGGCGGGGGTACGGCGCACATCCAGCATGTGGCCGGGAGAATCGAACGTGTGGTGGAAGCGGGGAGGGGTGGAAGGCGCAGGGGCAGAGGGAGAGTGAGGAGAGCGGCATCGCATGTTGCACAGGGGGTGCGGGATGTGAGGCGACGACGGACGCGCGTGCAAGCGGAGCGCGGCGAGCAAGGAAGTGCTCCGCTCTCGAGAAGAACACACTGCGGTGACTCGCCCATGCAGCCGCCTCTGGAAAAGGAAAAGAAGAATCGAGTGGCCTCTGTGAAGCTACTCTCACTGCAACACACGCCATGAGCACGGTCTTCAGTTTCCACGCCGGCGCTGCGTCCGGACGCGCAGAATGGTGCATACCCGCACGCGTCTGCTCTCACGCTTGCATGGAAACACCGCACTGCGTTCTTCCTCTTCTTCTTTGAGAATGTCGCTTGTGCGCGCGAGTGGGCACATGGGCGTAGGGCCGCCCTGCCCGCCAGAGGGGGGCGGGGGCGACGGAGGCAGCCAAGCGAAGACGCAAACGAGAAAGACGAACGACGAGAGGAGAGGCTCTAAGTTACATCCAAGCCAGGCACGGCTACGTGGCAGCCACACGGCAAACACCCCAGCATCAGGGGAGCTGCGCGCCTTTGCACCGCTGCCCTCTCACACACACTCACACGCACGTACGCACGTACGCACCAACTCGCGAGGCGTGCGTGTGCCCTACGCGTAGGGCTTCGCGTTCGGCCGCTCCGCCTCCTTGACGGCCTCCTGCTTCACCTTCTCGTCGATCACGGCCCAATCGATCTTCACCTTGCCGCTGAGCTCCTTGAAGGCCGTCAGCGTCTCCTTCTGGGACACCTCCTGCATGTAGCGCTCACGGCGGCCGAGCACCGTGTCGACGTGCGTCTTGCGCTCCTTGGCAATCTCCAGCGCCCGATCCCACTTGCACAGCCGCGTGTTCATGTCGATGCAGCGGTAGACGAGGCCGGCCTGCAGCAGGATGCGCTCCGCCTCGGCGGTGCGGTGCTGGAAGAGGGCCAGCTCCGCCTGACGCGCCTCGGGGGCCGGGATGTTCTTGATGTCGTGGACGTACCGCACCTTGGCCAAGTCGCTCAGCGCACCGTAGCCCACCTCGGCGACGTTCAGCTCGCCGGCCCGCAGCGCCAGCGCGGTCAGCACGGCCCACAGGAGGCGGTCCTTCAGGAACCGCGCCAGCCGCGTCGCGCCCTCCCAGTTGTTTTTCTGCGTCACAAGCTGGAAGATCATCACTGGGTACGGCGAGGCCGGCAGCGTCAGCAGCGCGCCGTCGCCGCCGCGGCGCACGAGGACGCGGGTGTGGTAGAAGTGGGTGATGCGGTCGTTGCGTGTGAAGTCGGCCTGCCCGTCGTCGCGCACGGTGCGGGTGAGGGGGAGGAGGTCGCGGTCGGCGAAGACGGTGGACGGGTAGTACCACGTGGTGAGGCGCCCGTCCGCGATGGCGACGAGAGTCTCGTGGGTGTCGTGCCAGGCCACGCTCGTCGTCATGGTGGACAGCTTGTGGAAGCCCAGCTTGGTGTGCACGGGTCCGAAGTAGAGGTCGTTGTTGCGGTCGATGAAGGCCACCTTGCGGTCGTGCATCGAGCCCGCCTGCGAGAGGTGCACCGAGAGGATGCCGAGGTGGTGTGCCACCGTCGCCTCCTCGAACGGCTTGCCGCTGTTCACGTCGAAGAAGAGGATGCGGTTGGCGTCAGCCGGGTTGCGCACCGCAACCGTGTCAGGCGAGAGCGAGAGCAGACTCGTCGTCATGATCTCCGGCTTCAGCGTCACCTGCAGGCGCAGCACGCTGATCTGGCGGCCCTCGTACGAGTACACCTGCAGCCCTTGCCCGCAGTCGCCCAGGAGAAACTGCCGTGCGCCGAGAATGATGGAGATGACGGGGTCGCGCAGGTCGAACTGCACCGGCGCGTTCAGCCGCTCCATTGCGTAGCAACAGCACTGTGTCGTCGTGCACACCACAAGGTGGCCGCAGCCCAGCTCCAGCTTGATGACCTTGTCCGCCTGCTCCAGCTCCTGCACCGTGTCCTTCTCGACGTCCTGCACCGTCAGCCGGCGGCTGTCCACCAGCGTCACGCTGTACTGCCCCCACCGGACCTTGCGGTCCACAATCTGCGCAATCGTCAGGGCGCCCGTGCCGTTGCCGAGAATCATCTGCGTGCCGTCCGGCATCCAGTCAACCGCCATCGCGCTGCCCTCCGTCGTGCGCTCGTACGAGTGGCTCCAGCCCGTCTTGTCGCACACGCGCACGTTCATGAAGGAGCCGACCGCGAAGCTCTCGCCGTCGGCGGCGAAGCGGACAGACGTGATGGGATGCTCACCCGCGGCGGAGACGAAGATGCTGCGGCCGTACGGGTCCCAGACCTTGTAGACACCGTCCTCGCCGCCCGTCACGATCATGCCGCTCATGCGCGACCAGTCCGCGCACAGCACGACACCGTTGTGCGCCTTCCACTTGATCTGCTTCTTCATCGCCGGGTTCAGCGGCTTGATGACGACGTCGCTGCCAGTCGCGTAGAGGACGCAGTCGCCGCCCAGCTCCGTCGCCTCGGTGCCCCAGCACAGCGCGGTGATGCAGCGACCGGCGTTCGCCAGCGTCGCGCGCGGGATGCCGGCCTGCGACCACACCTTCACGCACCCGTCCTCGCCAGCCGTGATGATCGAGGAGCCGTCGGCGGCGTACACCATTGCCGTGATGCTGCCCACGTGGGCCTCGATTGTGCGCTCCACGCGGCCGCTCGCCGTGTTCAGGAAGGTGAAGCAGCCATCCGCGCAAGCGACGAGGCAGTTGTCGCGACCCTCGCGCGTCTCGGCGCCGGCGCCGCGCGCCAGCCGGGCCCCGCGCCCTGCAGTCGGCACCCATGTCACGAAGGTCACGCAGCTGTCGAACTCCTTGACCACCCCGAGCGCCTCGCCGTTCGCGTTCCACCGGCGCACCGTGTAGTCGTCGCTGCCGCTGATGATGTCGCCGTTGAGGGAGACGGCGACGGTCGTGCACGCCTCGCCGTGCCGCTCCTTCGCGGCCGTGATGTTGAGCCGCATCGCGCGCGTTCGTTCGTGCGGTGGTGGGGAAGGGTGTGCGGGGGGGGGGGNACGCCAAGGCACCGCGCAAGTACTTGTCGCGGCTCTATCGAAGTAAACGGACGCGCAGGAGACGGTGGATCCTCACGGAAGAACAACGCGAGCTGAGGCGGAGAGTGTGGCGGGTGGGAGAGCGCAGGGAGGTGATGAAAAGGGGGGGGGCAGAGAAAGGAGGGTCGTCGTACCGGAAGAGGCGTAAAGGGTCACGCGGAGCGGGACAAGAGAAGCATGCCACACGTACGGATAGGGGGGAGTCGAGTACACGGGCATCTTCGCTGTCGTGACGCCGCTGCGCCGAGGGGGCTTGCTGTGCCGGCGAGGACAAACATGCGCTGAGGGAGGAGGGAGAAACACCAGCGCACACACGTAGTCACCTTCTCATGTGCCTAGTGCGCAGAGGCAAGTAGAGCGCGCACTCCTCACCCTACGAAGGAGGGAGGAGGGTGGGGCGTTAGGCGAGTGGGAGCGGACCGTGTGCGTGCGTGTGCTTGTTGTACCGCATTTGCGGTGCGGTTGTGCCATCCAGCAAGCTGTCAAGACATATCGCATGCGTCCCTCTCTGCAGTCTCACTTTCTTCATCGTTGCTTGCGTGCCTTACG
>JASAOO010003092.1:0-21497 GCA_030849075.1 Zelonia costaricensis | reverse complement strand
CGCCAGTAGTTGCCCACCAACGTGCTGACCATCTGGGCACCGGACAGGATGTCGGGGTGGCGGCTGCCCTGAAAGAAGGCCAACGCGTTCCCTTCCCCGGCGTACCGTCCCTCCTCCCAGTGCCAGATGCAATCCAGCGACAGCTTGCCCGTAGTGCATGTTGCCGGTGACTGCATCGAGGAGGCGCCCATGTAGCCGATGGCGTTCTGGATGTTCGAGGAGTCCATGTAGGTGAAGGCCGCCAGATATACGGTATTGGTCACCATAGGAAGCAGCGCGCCACCACTCGCTCGGCAAGTCGTGTTCTGCTCGTGCCGCGTCGTGGAGCCGGGTGTGCGTGTGATGGTGACCTCCACCTCATTGGGGCCGTACGGAGGCGCCGCAGCGTGGGCAGCAGTGGCAGCGAAGACGATCAGCAGCAGCGCGCACAGCTGCAGCAGCGGACGCGGCAGCGGCATGGCCCTGGTGAGGAGTGAGAGAAGGTGCAGTGCGTTGTACTGGAGGTGGTGGGCCGCTGCGCAGGCGAGAGCAGCAGGTGAGAGACTGAGAGAGAGAAGCACGGAGAAAAGACACGCGCGCACTCAACACGCCAACAGAGTTGGAAGAAACAGAAAAGAGGCGAGCGGCCTGTGCGGTGTGCACCGGGGACGGGGGGAGCGCGGGGAGAGCGCGAGGGTAGAGCACAAACAAAGAAGCGAGCACGAAGTTATGCACACGTGGGAGGGGTGAAGCGAGGAGAGAAGAGAGGGGGGGGAGGGGGGTCGAGAAGAGCACGAGAACACGGGAAGGAGGAGCAAAAGATGCGAGGAAAGAAGGGGAGAAGGTCACAGAAGACACACGACTGCTGGGGGTGAGCCGACCGCTGTCTAGGGTTGGGGGAGGGCCTGCTTGCGTCTCCGTTCGAGGTAGACGCTAGTAAGAGGGAGGGAAAGTGGGAGGGGAGGGATGCCGCACGGCCGTGACTGGCGGGGACTGGGGTGGGCGTGTCGATGCAGATCTCTGATGGGACGTTCCTAAGCACCTTGTCTGGCACAAGCTCACGTTGAAACGGCGCACCTGCGTGTCGCGTCTTCGAGCTCAGATGCGGGACAGTGGACGGTGAGAGGGGAGGCCGGGATGCGGTGGGAGCGGTGAAGAGGAACTGCACGAGGGCACACCAGAGCAAACGTAAACAGGAGGGGCTAGATGACGAGGGGAGAGATGTGAGGGGGCGCGTGTGCGGGTGTGTGCGGTCGACTTCAACGAGGTCCTGGAGTGCCTTCGTTTAGTGTAACTGCGCAGACGCACACGGGTGTGATGGAAAAGGGGAGAAGGACAGAAAGCGTGGGATGACGCGGGAAGCCGCAGCGTGTTGGGTGTCACAGCAAGAGAGCAGCAGAGGGAGAGCCGAGGTGAGAGAGGGAGGCGGCGCAGCGAGCGCAGAGAAGTCGCCAGTGCGTGTTCAGTTCCATGCGTGCCGCGTGGGCTGCCCGTCCTGGCACTCTACCCCGGTGCGGAGAGGGGCTGGATAGGCTGCACGCACGTGGTCGTCCACGACGCACCTCCTCCACGGCCGACGGCGAGGAGCAGCAGGGGAGAAGGCGCACAAGAGAAACGCCGTCACACGGTTTTCTGTTTTTCGTCATGGATACAAGACCTCCCCCAACGATCACGCAAGCCGAGGACACACGAGCAGACGTCGTGGGCGAAGGAGTGGTATAAGAAGCAAAGGCTAGGAAGTCAAGAGTGGTCGATGATACGTCACGGCATTTTGAAACGCACAACTCGCGAGCCCCAGGTCAACACTCCATCCCCTAGGACCCACTCACACCTCCGCCTGCCAGTCGCCCTCTGATACTGCCCCTCAAGATCTCTGTAGTGCTTCGCTTTTCCCGGCTCCAGTCTGATCTCAACGATGTCGTCGCGATGCGAGGTGCTGAGGCAACACTAACCCACTCATGGATCCTTCGAGAGTTCCCATGGGTCCCTCTTGTGGCAGGGACCGGGGGCAGGCGGGTGGAGTGCTCTGAGAGACCGGAGTTTTTTTACGCTGGCTGACGCTCTGCTCAGTGTGCGCAATAAACACAGAAAACAGGAGAGAGTCAAGACAGACAGGCGCTGTAAGTAAAGGAGTGTATCATGGGTTTACAACACTGAAAGAGATCACCGATCTCATCCGCTGGCCATCTCTTTTTTTCTTTCTCCCGTTCCTTCCATTCCCCTTGCAAGCTCTGCAGAAAGTGGCACGGGATGGGGAGGAGACCGTCGCGGCGTGAGTGAGCCGGTGGCGCCGTGCCGCACGAGGTCGAAGGCTCCCGAGACAACCGAAGCGACACAACTGGGGGAGAAGCAATAGAATGCGGCCCGCGAAGGGCAAGAGAGAACGACGCTGGCACACGAATGAGAAAAGCACGAAGGAGAACGCAGAATGGGGAAGACGCCGGTCAAACCGAGGCAACGCAGCAGCAGCAGCAGCAGCAACAACACGGGCCCCGGCAGCTTAGCAGCAAGGTGGGTGCGGCGGATGAAGTGACACAAACAAACAACAACAAAGCGGCAAAGCGCGGGAGCACGAGACGAGGCGGCGGCTGCGTTTGGTCAAACAAGGCGACGAAGGGGCGAGCAGACACAGACGGCTTGAGAGCGAGCGCGGTGCCGGTTGCATCCCTCTCTGGTACGCAGCTCGCAGCTCCCCACTGCTCACCTGATCCTTGCCCACCGCCTCCGCAACAGCACAGATAGTTGTTGGCCGCACCACCTTCGTCGCGAGGTGAATCCAAAATGAGGAGCACGCGCCAGCGGCTTGCACGTCGAAGCGGCAACCAAGGTCAGTGGGCTTCACCGTTGCGTCTCGACGTGCGGGCTCGATGGTGACGCAGAGAGGAGATATGACGTGCTCAATGGCAGCAGATGCGAGCAGCTCGCGGGACAGCTCGGTTGTGAACAGCACCTCACGTACGCACACCGCGCAACGGCTGTCAGTGGCGTGGAGGTGCAGAGGCACTTGAGGCGACCACTGTCCTTGTTACGTGAGAGGATCCTGGCGGGGCTGGTGAAAAGCATTGTAAAGCACACGATCATGGCAGCGAGGCACAAGATGCTCTCAACAACGAACCAGACGCACGAGGCCAAAGTGGGTAGCACGGTGATGGCGCTGCTATCATACGAGCCGTCGTACTTGACACAAATGTGCAGCAGAGCGCCAGCCATGGCGCACATTCCAGCGGCACTCAGCCCGGCCACTGCCGTGAGCGCCCGCGCCGCGTGCACGTACCCGTCGATGACGCAAGGCCTCACGGGTGCGATGCTCTCGCTGTCGAACGGCTCTGACGACGGGTGCATGGACTCTTGCTTGGCAGCCGTGCCAACGACGACTTCCTGCCTCTGCTGCGCAGAGTTGCCGCTTAGCACGACGCCGTCCGCCGGCTTTGCCACGGCCGCGCCGCCGCTTTGCGTGGCGGAGGACTGCTCGGAGCCGGTGAACGCCATGCCGAGGACCGGAGATGGGCTGCTGAAGTGGAAATGGGTGGGATGCGGAAGCGGAAGGTCGACGCCTGGCAGGATGATTGGGCAGCGGTAGTACGTGTTGCGAGCCGCGACTTCTGTACCCGAGTGAGATGCGGACGAGGGAGCAGGTTGGGACAAAGAGCACATGACACAAGTCCGGGCATAGAGCAGGCACTGCACATACATTGAAGCGCAAGACGCGGTCCGCGCCATGTGCGTCGAGAGTGCAGGCCTCTTTGAGAAAAGGGCGGTGGGTGGGCCACACGGGCGCCGTGAAAAGCCAGTGCTCACTAAACCGCAATTCTGAGTTTCTGCTTGAGTCTTTCTCTCTCTCACAAGTCTATCGTTGCTGGCTCCCTCGTCCTCCAACCACACTCGAGCCGGTTCGGGGTACAGCGGGGCGGGTGGCAGAAGAGACAAAGCAAGGCATTGCACCAAAAACCGCCTGCGTGCCGCGAAAACAATAAGAGAAGAAAAAAAGCGTCTATGCAGGAAGAGCCAGCCGGGACAGGCCCCTTGCTTGAAGTGCGTGTGTAGGGTTGGGAGCGGCGAAATGCTCAGCAGCACCCACCCTCCATCACCACGCTCTCTACGCGTAGCCGTAGAGGATGTGGCCGCGCTTGCGCAGCGCGTTCACGACGTCCGAGGCCGTCACCGTCTTCTTGCGCGCGTACTCGGTGTACGCCGTGCTCGAGCGCACGATGTCCTCGACGTACGCCTTGAGCACGCGGCGCACCTCCTCGTAGATCTCGCTCGAGATGCGCTTCACGCCACCGCGGCGCGCCATGCGGCGGATGGAACCGCGCGTGATGCCGCGGATGTTGTCGCGCAGCACCTTCTTCTGGCGCTTCTGGCTGCCCTTGGCATCGGCGGAGCGCTTACCCTTGGCCATTGTTGCGGGAGGTGGGGTGGGGTGGGGTGGGGGGTGGAGGGGGAGGGAGGGCTGGAGAGGGCGAGATCTGTTCAAGGGTAGAGTTGGTTCAGCGAGGGCGAGGGTGAGGGGTGAGAGGGGGCAGGAAGATGGGGGAGCAGGTGGGCAGTGTGAAGCTGTTGACAGCAGAGAATGCATGCCGATACCGCGCAGGGGCACGCGGTTGGTTGCCGCAGAAGGGCTGGGTGAACCCCCCAACGCCACATCTCGACAGAATCGACTTCGCGGAGCCGGCAAAGCACACTGGCAAGATGATGACGGAAACGGCGGCCTGTGCAGTGGCAGTGACGCCGATGCCGGAGCCGGTGAGACCCGCATAGTACGAGCCTGCTGCAACGGCGGCCGGCAGCGTTTCCGTGAGCTGCTCCTCCCATCTCATCACCCTCGAGCTGCACCACACTCTGTGCGCGACGTGCCCGAAATCTGGCGTGCAGCAGTTGTTTTTTTTTTTTTTGGTACTTGCGTCGTCGGCGCGCGGAACGAGAGCTTTTCCGTCACAGCGGAGCGGGGAAGTGCGAGGGGCGCGCTAAACCACAGCACGGAGACGCCGCCCTCCTTTCTCCCGAGGCGCGGAGTCGCGAAGTCGTCGTTCCAGACCACGACAAAAAAACGCACACACATACACGTACAGCGTCTCCCCCCCCTGCTGCGTGGAGACGGCGAAAGAGGAAAAAGAAAGTGGCTGGCGTTGAAGTAGGAGCCCGTGCTGATTGAATGCCGCTCGAGGTTTCTCTCGGCGCATCCCCACTCCACGCCATTCACCTTTTGCGCCCACCGGCCACCCGCCTCACGAAGACCCGGAGCTGTCGTAGTGGATCTTTATTTCCCACGCCACCTCCTCCGGGACGTCGCCGTTGGATGCATCGATATTGGCGTTTGCCTTGAGGAAGCCCTGCTTGGCGACGCCGGCAACCTTGTAGTCGAAGTTGCCGCCCCAGCCGCGCTGCGCCAGGTCGTGCTTGATGTAACCAAGAAACATCTTGCCCACGTAGTCGACTGAGCGGTGCGTAACTGGACGGTTCGCGGTGTCAGCCCACACCTCCTTTGGCCGGTTCGCGTACGCCTGCGCCGCGGTCGGGTCCCCGGCGTTGCGGCGCATTTGGGCGTCAACGAACTGCACCCAGCCCTCCAACAACTTCTGCGCCACGGGATGGCGCTCAGCCGTCGCTAGCTTGTAGAACTCATCTGCCTCTTTGTTTGCCACATTGGCCGGCGGCGCCTTTGTTTTGCTGCTGTTGCACCCCATGACAAGAGAGACAGGTGTAACAATGCTTCGCTTTCAACGCGGCACTGCGTCGAAGCTCTTCTTGCCCTCGTCGTTGCGGAGCACGCGCTTATGTTCTGGTCTGCTCTCCTTTGTCCTCTAGCCAAACTGCGTGCTGAACGAGTAGCGCTGAAAATGCGTGCGTTCTGGTTTTTTTTTCTTTTGCTTCTGTGAAGCGCTTGCTTGAGTCCCAACCCGTGTGCGGAATTGGTGATAATACAAGGAGAAAAACAGAGAAGGATAAGGCGAGAAAGGCGGCATTATGCGTGTGCATGCGAAGGTGATTTTGGCATCGGCAAAAGGGTCGACGCGAAAACATGCAAGTAGGCGCCCCCCCCCTGCGTGAGAAATACGGCGGTGCGACCAGGCGTCTTCGAACCACAATACCAACCTGACAGTCAAGTACTCGACTGAGGCTGTTTGTAGGGCCGCACACCGTCTTTCCGATGAGTTTGCGTTCCCCGCAGATACACACGTGCTTTCTCTCTCTTCCTCTGATGTGTCTGTTCGTGCATTTCGGTTGGTTCAGTGTTACGAGTTGGTCACGAAAGGAATCATTCGTGAAGCACCACAATGATGTGACAGAAAAAAAAGGCGAGCTTGTCCGTGAGGTTGGCGAGAACCTGAAGAAGTCGACAAGACAATAATCAGCGTTCGAGGAAAAATAGGGGTAAAGCGAGCGTGGCGGGGGGGAGAGCCACGGGGGACTCCGCGTCCCCTCGCCCATGCACCCCTCCGCCTTGCATGAACAGTTCGCATCAGCTCTGTGGGCGCAGGAGAGGTCAGAGGCTGAGAACATAGGGAAGAGAGGGCAGAAAGCAAGAACACATGAAGGTAGTGAGGGGTTGGTTGGTCCGAAAACGCACGGAGGGGGCGCACAGCGACCCAGAACCCGAGGAGGAGGTGTTAAGGCACAAGAAAAACGAGAAACACTCCTTTTGAGCGAGCGAGGAGGGACAACGGCAGCCGGGCACGGACAAAGCGACACGGGTTCGGAGAGGGCGAGCCAGCAGAGCGCATCTCTGCGCGGCGCGTGTCAAAAGACACCTCTCTTTTCCTGCGTGCATTTTGCGTGATTATGTGTGACGCCCTCGCGCATCCCCTTTTGACGCGTCCAAAGCAGGGTGCCGTCCTCTCCCCCCACACAAGACCGACTCAACTTCAGAGAAAAAAAGGAGAAAAAGACAGTCATTTTCGTTCTCTGAGTTTTTGGGTTTTTTCTTCTGTTTCCCTCCACCTCACCCTCGGCTGCACCAGTGGGACAAAAAAAAAAAAAAAAGAGAGCGACAGAGAGAAGAAAACACAAATCAGCGCAGCTGCCGACAGATCTTCTCCCACAACGTCTGTTTGTTTGTTGTGGTTCGTTTGTGTGTGTGTGTGTGTGTGTGTGTGTTCCTTGCTTCCTTCAACGTTTACGTTTCTGTTTTGGTGGAGACACCTTTACACGCCTGGCCACCAATGACAAAAGTGCCGGCGATGGAACGGGCAGCGGCGAGAGCTGGCGTGCGCAGTCGAGGTGAGAGAAGAAAAAAAGGCTCAAGGGAAGGGGCGGGAAAATGAGAAGAAGCACAAAAAAAAAAGTCAAGGGGGGCACACATATACAAAGGAAATACGAAAGGAAAAAGTGATAGATTTGTGCATGACGACGTCAGCGCCAACAAGGCAGAGCAGAACAGGACAGCACACATCTCTTCCACCTGCCCGTCTGCCGCTGGAACGCAGGTGGGGGCAGGTACGCCGCTACACCACCACCTGCCTGCATCGATGTCCACGGGCGCCGCCCTGTACCCAGGACGCCTTCCTCTACTGGCCGCCGTAACTGCGGGTGTGGCCCAGCCTCCGTGCCCTTCACGTTGTTCTCCTTTTCTTGCTCCGTCCTAGTCGCACGACATCCACCCCTTTCCCTGCTCTGCTGGGAGGCAGAGTGCCAAATTACAAGTGCGCCACGGAAGGACGGAGGATGGCGTACGGCTTGTGCGACGTCCAGTGGCCGTAGATCATCCGCTTCTCGATGGTGGTGAGGTCGGCATCAAAGAGAAGTAGATTTGCCTTCTTGCCCACCTCGATGGCGCCGACGTCCGGCAGGTACGCGACGCGAGCGGGCACCGTGGCGGTGTGCAGGCACGCTTGCACCACATCCATGCCGAAAAGCGTGATGAGGATGTGGAACTGATCTGCCAGCATGCTCGTGCCGCCCGCCAACGTGTTGGAGGCGCGGCCGAAGGAGTCGCACAGGTAGCAGGCACCGCCGGCCTTCACCACACCGTCGCGGCCGTTGTACACGACGTGCTTGCCAGGGATGTGGGCTGAGATGCAGTCCGTGATGATGGCAATGTCGTCGACGCTGCGCGAGGTCAGCACGGACTGCATCGTGACGCTGTCGACGTGGATGAGGTCACCAATGATCTCGAGTGTCGGCGGGCGGGCACCCTCGTACAGCGGGGCGTTCGGAAAGCGCGGGCACATCGCCGCATTCACCAGCGAGCTGTCGCGGTGGTGGAAGGTGGAGACGTTGCACAAATGCGTGACGTGCATCTTGTCCGCCTCTGCAGGAGCCAGCTTCAGGGCTCCCATAATTTCCGCCTTGGAGGCGACGCGATCGTGGCCGAGGGCGACACGGACCTTCTTCTCGAGCAGGTGCCGGATCTTCTGGTAGTTGGACCGGGCGTCGATGTGGGGAGAGATGGTCATGACGCGCAGCGAAGGCATCGACGCGACGAGCTGCCTAAAGTCATCGATGCCCATCTCGTTCTTGCACTCCGGCAGGCCACCGCGGTCGTGGATGACCGGGCCCTCTGCGTGGATACCACCGAGGATGCAGTTGTCCGCCTTGTACGCGCCGACACGATTCTCGACGGCGTCGATGCAGTCCGACACGAGCTTCTTGTGTGTGTCGGAGAAGATTATGGAGGCGAGCGTCGTCAGCGTGCCACAGCGCGCCAGCTCCTTGAGCGAGTACTCTGGGTTTGACCAGTGCCCAATCACGTCACTCGCCCCGCCCAATCCGTGGTTGTGAATGTCGACGAAGCCCGGTAGAACAAATGCGGCCTCCTGCCACGTCGCGGCGCCCAGGCCGGGCCGCTTCTTTTCCATCTCCTCCAGCTCCTTGCGGGCAGCCGACTCGCTGCCGCAGACGGACACGATCACGTCATCGACAACTATGACGCACCCGCCGTAGAGCACCTTGGAGGTGGTGACGACATTGCCTTTGATTACCGTGACGGAGCTCATGTTTGCCGCGCTGCTTAAGCCGTTCTTTAAATGGCGCAAAATGCGTCCTGCGGTTGTGCAATCCCGGTGCAGGGCAATGAACACGGGAGTGAAAAAAAGAAAAGGATGGTGACGTGCAAAACACTAATCGCGGAGGGAAAGCGAGAAGGGTGGTGAGGCTGGCGCTTGTGAGCGGGGAGAGGGCGAAAGAGGATTCCTGGGCACGGAGCCGCGAACGTGTGGTCGTGCAGTTGTAGTGAAATGTGCGCACGAAGAAAACGGGACGATGCGAAAGAGGGGGGAGGAAACGGAGGGCATGCGACGCAGCACGTACAAGACGACGGCGCACGGTGTCGAGACGCAGCGTGGCGAGATACGGAAGAGATCGGACGATGAGCGAAGCAAGGCGACGGTGCTCTTAAGTAGTGTGGAAGACCAGGGGCCGCATACCCCGCGTGGCTGATGAGACACACGACTTCGCGTGGTGCGCTCTGTCGCCGGCCACGTGGCGGCGGCTCAGCGAAGAGAAACCCGTCACGAGTGCAGGGCGGCGTGGCAGCGAGCGGGCATGCCTCGAAACCACTGCTGAAACGGACTGCGTGTGTCACGTCGCACCGCCCTCTCCCACAACCACCACCACCCCCTCCCCGCCTGCAACTCTCCTCGTCCGCGTACGCACTGGTTAGTTCGGCACTCTCGCCGGCGCTTGAATGCGCAAGCGGCACTGCGAACCTCCGTGCAGTGCTCTCGTACTCTGTTTTGTCCTTCATTTCAAGCTGGCGTTTGCACTCGCTTGCTTAGTCAGGGAGAAGCGCTCAACTCTGTCCCCATCCCTCTCTCGTTTCGACCTCCAGTGTGTTTTGTTGCGAGCCTCTGGTCCTGTCCCTGATGCATAGATTTCTCATTCATTTCCTTCCTCCTGGTGGAGTTAACGGTGCGCACCGAGTCGCTCGTGTGCCAATCAAGAGATGCAGGCGCAGGGAAGGACATGAAGAGAGGGACACACACACACACACGCACACACGCACACACAGACGCGCACACAGACGCGCACAAACACATAAATACGCACACCGACACGCAAGAGACACAAAACACAAACACGAACACACGGGCAAATACAGGCACACAGACAACTACTAACGTACGCGCGAAGAGCACACGCGCAAAAGGGGGGGAGGACAAAAAGAAGAAGGGAATCGGACAACAGTAATGCGGCAAAGAAGAAGTCTCCGCTGCCGGTACGTAAGGAGTTCAGAAGAGCACAACGAGGCCTCCGTGTGGTGGTGGGGTGGGGAAGAAGGGGGGGGCGCCGAGGAGACACAGGGAAGACGGGGGAGGTGGAGGCAAGGGTAAAAGCGACGGGCATGAGCGCCGCTGACGGAGTTGAGGCGGTTGCCCTCACTAGAGGCGAAAGAAGGCCACAGAAACGCGTCGGTCTGCGTCAAAAGCGGAGCGAGCGCAACGACGTGCAAGGCCGCGCCCGCAACCCCACGTACACCGGCGCAACGCACGACCAGGAGAAGCGTGTGCATGGTGCGGAGCGGGTGTGACGACTTGAGGTACAGCGGAGCACTGAATGCCTCACAGAAGGACGCTCCGTCGGCTTCTTCCCCCAAACCCCTTCAATTTCTCTTCATCTTCATCACCAAGCGCGCGGTGGTTGGTGCAGCGTCCTCACGACGACTCACTTGCCACAGCCGCCGCGCGCGGGGCCTGCGCGCTCACACTGGAATACAGCGCCGTACCGGAGAGGGTTGCCGCCACGAAGGCAGTTCGGCTGGCTTTTCTCTCTGCGCTTCTGCTATCAGTCCGAAGCCTCAGCAACCGCATCGGCAACTTAGCTGGAATGCGCAGAGAGAGACACACACACACGAACACACGCCGGCACAAACTGCACAAGCACGCAGAGGGCACAGGTAAAACAATCGAGCCGCACGGAAGGCAATCTCGTTGTGCACAAAGGATGAGGAGATCGTAGAAGGCGTGGTGCGCACACTAGAGGAAGCGTGCGAGAAGCACGGTGTGACGAGGAAGAGGAGAAGAAGGAGCAGGAGAGGGCACAGCCACCACCAACCGTCGACGAGTGCATTAAACAAAGTCGCTACAGCACCTCTCGATTGTCTCACACCATCCCTACCTCGCCGTGGCTCCCTCTCTCACTGTGACGCTACGCCATGGCTTCTGTGACGCGACAACCCCACGAGTGTCTGGTTTTCGTCACTGCCCCCCCCCCCCGCGTTCTCACTCCCTCCCGCCCCCTATGTGCCTTTGGCCTTGACGACGCTGTGGGAAAGCGCCAGAAGTGTGTCGGGCCCGTCTACGGTCGACCATGGCCAACGGAAAGGGGGGCGTGCTACGCCTTCTCAGCCCGCCCGCGGTGCTCCTCTTCCAGAAATCGCTCGGCACACTGTGGGTCGGAGGCGAACAAGGAAAACGCGGCCCACTGGGAGAAAAAGGAACAGAGCAGAAAAAGGGAGCAGGCAAAGTGCTGGTCTTGTGCATACGTGCACTGCACGCGCCCGCTGGTGGAAGCAGACGCGCCTTGACCGGCACTCACGTACCCGAGGGGGGCGGGCTGGGAAAAGGGGGAAGGGGGAGCAGGCGGACGAGAAGTGTCAACGACAACGCTGGAAAGACACCACCTTGTAGGTCATCACGGCGCGCGAGCCGTGGGACAAGAAAAGGGTGGCGTCAGAAGGAGCAAGGAAACGAATACGACGCGGTCGCAGCGCGCGCACACGTGAGCCACAGGGTCGCGCGGCTGGTAGGCGACGGTCTACGACGAGGGAGCAGGCACGTTGTGAAAAGGGTGGAGAAGTGAGTGAGAGAGTGATGTGAGCACTGGAGAAAGGCAGGCGAGTCGACGAGAAGGAGGACAATTGTAGAGGGAGGCAACAAAACGTACATACACGCAGGCGCACACCTGCACGCACAGAAGCAGGCGCAGCAAAGGAAACGAACACCCTCAGACGCGTGCCGACACCCGCACGTCGGAGCAGGGGGGGGGGGAAGAGGAGGACGGGGCAAAACCAAGCAAAGAAGAGGGAGAACGGGACGGCGAACACGCACGGAAGACACCAAGAGAAACACAGTGCCTGCCGCTCCTTGAAAGGGAGGGCGGGGGAATGGGGAAGTGGAGAAAGGGGGGAGGAGGAGGTCGGGAAAGGAACGGAACGGAGAGTCGCGGGGAGAAGAGGAAAAAAGAGAGGGCAGAGGGAGAGGGTCGTTGGGCAGTGACCAGGGGAGCGAGAAAAAGCACGCAGAGATGACGGTTGGTCGTGTGTGCAGCTTAGCGGTACTCAGGAAGGCCGGTGCCGTTGATCATGCCCATGGTGAACTGCGGTGGTGCGTTGGGGATACCAATCATCTGCTGTCCCTGCAGCACAAAAGGCATGCCCATCATCTGCTGGTGCTGGAGGAACGACGCCATGTCCGGCGTCAAGTTCGTGAAGGCTACTTGCTGGCCCATGGAAGGGTCGGATGCCATCATCGGAATAGCCTGCATCCCCTGTGGCGGCATGTATGGCGGAATAATGGGGTCCTGCTGCGAGGGTGCCTGACTCGTGACAGCCGGCGCCTCCTTCTTCTTGGAGAGGCGCCGGGCGGCCTCGCGGTGACGCCGTGAAAGCTTCGACTCAATCTTCACCCCATACGGCGAGTTCTTCAACAGGCTCTGCAGCGGCATGATAGCGTCACGCAGCTGCGTGAACTGACCGTCGTCAGAGGCGGTCGAAATGGCGGTTTGGATCACGTAGTTGGCGAAGCTGTCTGTCAGCAGCTTCGGCAGAACGTGCGGCTCCGTCAGCTCGTCGACAAGCAGCTGGCGCACATCAGGCGACGACGTCTTGAGGCACTTCTCAATCACGTTGCTGCTAAACTTGTTGCACGAGAGCTCAGCAACGTGGTGGAGCATCTGCCGAATAATCTGGTTCGTGTAGTTCGGCGACGACGTCATGGCGTCATCCTCGTTGCCCTCGTCCTTTCTTGCGCCGTTGATGTCCTGCTGCTTGTCGAGAATGAACTGCACGACGTAGTTACCGAACGGGTCCTGCACCAGCTTGAGTGAGTTGTTCAGAACCGTGTTAATGATCGTCGTGTGGTAGGGCTCCGGGGCGTGCTGCAGACACTTCTGGATGATGCAGCAACCCTGGCGATTCTTGCAGATGTCGATGCAGTTGTCCGCGATTTTCTGGAAAATGCGCTCGTAGATGGCGGTGGCGGCGCCGGAGCTCTTGAAGTGGTCCGCGAGCTGGCAGAATCGTGAGGATGTGATGAGCTTTGACAGGGAGTGGTTGCCGTTGATGTCCTTAGCCACGTCCACAATCGAGGGCGCTAGCACGCTTGTGTACACGTCGAACTCTTCGTTGGTGCACAGGACGTCAACGATGCGCTGCGAAACGCGGGCACCGTTGGTGTTGCATGCCACCGTGACGATGTCGCCGGAGAGCTCGCTGATGAGCAGCAGCACCTCGGACAGGCCCTGCTCATTGGACGTGGGGTCGTACGTCACGTCGCCCATCGTGGCGGACCTTGTGCCAGACCGTAGGAGCGGCACGAGATGCTGCATCAGCTCGCTACCATTTGCGTCGTTTGACAGGTCCAGTGCGTGGCGGATGCACTCCTGCACAAACACGTTTCGAAACGGAATCTTCTGCCGCGCGGCGTCGTCCTCCTTGCCGAACTCTTGCACGTAGCGGCACGCCTCCACCACCTTGAGGGCGTCTCGAAGGCCTGTCGCGTCTCGTACGCAGCTGGCAATCACCTCGTTGACTCGGTCGAGATCGGCATTGCCGGACTTGTTCTCGTCAATGGTGCGCTTCGCCGCCTCCGTGGCCTTGGCGTGGATCTCACTCTCCAGCAGCTTGATGTTTGTGTCCACCTCGGAGAGGTCCTTAAGAATCTCCTGACGACGCGCGTACAGGGCGGTTAGCTTCTCTTCCTCGGAGGACATCTTCCGCAGCGCGTCGCACGCAAGCAGTCGCCTCAGAGAGTGTGGTGTGTGTACCGCTGCTGAGTCGAGCGTAGAAGGCCGGGAGCGGTGCCTTGGGTGGGGTGGGGGAGTGTGGGGGAGGGGGAAAGGGAGGGGTCAGGGGAGCGGCAAGAGGGCAGACCGAGGGAAGATGAAAAAGGAGGGAGCTAGAGGAGAAGCGGTTATTGTGATGGGGAGTGCGCGGCGGCGGCGGCAACGAGGAGGGAGTCGAGTGGTGGAAAGTACCGGAACCCTGGCTGAACCGAGGCGCGACTCGAAACAAGTCAAAAGCGAAGAAGGCAGTTTCAAAGAGAGAGAGCAAGGAGAGAATCAAGTCACGGAGAGGGAAGTGAGAGGAGCACGAAAATGGGGGTGAGGTACCACGCACACGCAGAGCACTCAAACACACACGCACGCATACACGGACACGCATACAACGACAGACACACACACACACACACACACGTAAGGACAAGAAACCGAGTCGGCAATTCGAAGGAAGGGGGCAGGCGACACCAAAGAAACCGGCGGAGGTGGGCAAAGGAAGGAGATGAAAAGGTGGGAGGGCGGTGGAGTAGAGAAGGAGGAAGGACTGAGAGGTGTAACAATACTGCAACGGAGCGACCGAGAGAGAGACCGAGAGAGAAAGGGGCGGGTGGAGGGGGGTGCGGCGCACGCCCACAGACTCGCAGAAACTGAGGGGGGGGGACGGGACTAGGAGGGGGCAAGGGGAGGGGGGGGGCACGTTTCAAGATGAAACTGAGAAAGCTGTGAACAGTGGGGCACAATGAAGTACCAACAATGAAGTGTGGTCGGCAATTCACCGATGCGGTATTGCAAGATCCTCAAGAAATGCAGTAGAGCGCGCGATGCACAAAGCGACAGAGACGGGGAGGCTGATGCCACACTGGGACTGCTGCTGTGGAGGCGAGCAGCTCGGGGGAGGACGTGTTGCAGCGCAAGGTGGGATTACGCGGAGAAGGAGAGAAGTGGGAGAGCTTGACAGGCGGGCAGTGGCCTGGACGCAGAGCGTGTGCGCCCTTGCTGCGTTTCGTTTGAGCAGTTTGACGAAAGATGCGCACAGTACACTGCGCGCGCACGCGCACACGCGGGCAAGTCAGCGGCGGTTTCCGTGGAGCTCTTGGCGTCTGCTTCACGCGCCGCGCGGCGTCGAGGATGATAATCCCCAGTGTACACTTCCAACACAACCGGAGCAGTGCCGAGGTGGTTCAAGCGCACGCAGCTTTTTTGGGCGCGTCGCTTGGATGTTGATTTGTTTTTTCTTTTTTTTGTTTTTCGTTGTCGTGCGCCACGCCTTGGTGCGTGCCGTTCTCTTCTTCTTCTTTCCTCTCGTGGGGACCAGACGCGCGCCACAGTGCCACTACTCAAAAGCAGCGCTTCAAGGACCCTGGAAGGTGACGCACGCTGCGTGAGCAACGCAGTCGGCACAACACTCCCCCCCCCCCATCCACCGCACCCCCGCGCGAGCGGCAACGCGCACGCCTGTGCAGTTTGACGGTGCTGCCTCAAAAGAGAAGACCGGAGCGGGGCGGAGAGAGGCGAGAGAGCAGAGACGATATAGAGGCAACAGAGGTTCACCAGCGGAAAACAGGAAACAGAGCAAGAGCGCAGGCACATGGAGCAGGTGGAGCTGCACCACGACAATCGCTGGCGCAGCGCGGTGCTGTGTACATGCCTTTCCCAGGGCCTTGCCCGGCCGCAAGACGCCGTCGCAGTCCGCCAGCGTCTCGTTTGAGAAAAAAAAAGGAAAACGGGGTCGGGAGAGAAGAGTAACAGAGGAGAGCGCCCTGTGAGAACCACTTGCACTCGAGAGGGGCCGAATACAAAGTAAGGAAAAAGTCGTTTTTGATTTGCCAAAAAGAAAATGTGAAAAGGAGGAGCAGAAACACAGAGCCGCCCGTGCCCTCGTCCGCGGCTTGCTCCTCGTGACGAGGCTGAATGTGCTTTTCGGTGCTTTGCGTGGGGGTCCGTCGGCACAGAAAAGTCTGCAGGTGTAGGCGCCTGTCGGAAGAGGGGTCTGCAGTGACCCCCGTCGCGGCCCTAGGGTGATGCCGACACCAAAGCGGAGCGCTGCGCGATGCGCTGGTCCAACAAGGCGGACGGCAACACGAACAGTGAAAGCAGCGCGTGCGCGCCGTCTCCACAAGATGCAGAAGAAGGACATCAGCCAAAGGAAAAAAGGCCGGAGGGACGGCCAGGCAGGAAAGAGATTGCTTTCCGCCAGCGAACTACATTCGCGAGTACATGCGCTCTGTACTCGCCGCGAGCTCTGTGTAGCGCTTGTAGAGCCCGTCATATACCTTGACTGCCTCGGGGCACGGCTTGTAGGCCGTGGCGGAGCCGCTCGCCATCTTACCTTGTGCCTCTGGAATGCTCCTGTAGCACCCCGCAGCCGTCGCAGCCGCAATTGCCGAGCCAAGCGCGCACACCTGCTCACTCTTGCACACGGTGATGGGCATGTTCAACACGTCGGCCAGAATCTGAATGGCAAGCGGTGACTTTTTTGCAATCCCGCCCACAGCGATGACGTTGTCGATGCGGACGCCCTCGCGCTGGAATCGCTCCACAATCGCGCGCGACCCGTACGCAGTCGCCTCGACCAGCGCGCGGTACACGCTGGGCGCGTCGCTGCCGAGGGTGAGGCCGCTGATCACCGACTTGAGGTGCTGATTCGCGTCGGGGGTGCGGCGACCGTTGAACCAGTCGAGTGCGTGAACGCTGCTCTCGCCCGGCGCAATGCGGCCAGCTTCATCGCTCAGCGAGGCGAGCATCTTCTTTTTGATTTCGCGCTGCAGTGCCGCCTTCGTCTTCGCGTCCACAAGGGTCGTGTTGGCGATGAGGTGGCTCGACGGGTACTGCAGCAGCTTGGAGAACCACGCGAAGACATCGCCGTACGCCGACTGCCCCGCCTCAAGGCCGATCATGTGCGGCACAATCGATCCGTCCACCTGCCCGCAGATCCCCTTCACGCAGCGGTGGCCCAGAACACTGGGGTCAATGACCATCATGTCGCATGTCGAGGTGCCCATGACGCGCACAAACGTGTGCGGCTTGATGCCGGCACCGACGGCGCCAAAGTGCGCGTCGATGGCGCCGCCGGCCACGACGACGCTGCGGCGCAGGCCGAGGCGCCGCGCCCACTCCTCGCTCAGCGTCCCCACCGGCTTGTCCACCGTCTCCGTGACATCGCTCATGCGCGAACGGAAAAGGCCGAGACGCGGGTGCAGCTGGTCAAAGAAGGCGCGCGGCGGGAAGCCGCCCCAGCTCTCGTGCCACATGGCCTTGTGCCCGCAAGCGCACCGTGCACGGACCAGCTTGTCGTACGCCGTCACACCAGTGAACAGCGCCGGCAGCCACTCACTGCACTCCACGATGCCGTACGCCGCCTGCGCCACCGCCGCGTCGCCGCGGATGACGTGCAGGGCCTTGGACCAAAACCACTCGGACGAGTACGTGCCGCCACAGAAGGAGGTGTAGTCAGGGCTGCTCTTGTGCGCCAGCGTGTTGATCGCGGCCGCCTCGGCGACGGACGTGTGGTCCTTCCACAGAACGAACATGGCATTGGGGTTCTCTGCGAACTCGGGCCGCATCGCGAGCGGCGTGCACGTCTCGTCCACCATGCACGGCGTGCTGCCCGTCGTGTCGAAGGCGAGGCCGACCACGCGGTCGCGGGCGGCAGGTCCGGCCGCCTTCAGGACAGCCGTGATGACGTACTCAGCGGCCTCGATGTAGTCGCGTGGGTGCTGGCGGTACTGCACCGTCTTGGGGTTGCAGTACGCCCCTTTTGCCCAGCGCGGGTAGTTGAAGACAGCGCTGTGAAGCTCGGTGCCGTCGCAGACGCGCACTAGCACGGCGCGGGCCGAGTCGGACCCGTAGTCCAGCCCAATCACAAGCGGCTGCGACATGGTAATGAGCAGTGGCGACGAGCGGCGAGTTGGCAAAGGTGGAGTCTGGTAGCTTGCGCTCGATGGCCGATGTGCGGGCCTATGGCTCGTGTCCGTCCTTTTGTCTCTTTTTGCTTGCGCGGTGGATTGTGGGCGGCAGCGCTATTTCCGTTTTTTTTTGTTGTTGAGCGTTGCTCTGACTGTGCGCACTGCGACTGGTGTGGATGCAGCGGCCGCAAATGGGTGTTGCGGATGCTCACCGAAAGAGAGGAGGCGATTGGGGTCACACGGAGGAGCAGGCGAAGCGTCGGAGTGAGTTTCGAGGCAGCGAGCATGTTGCATTTGTTGTTGTTGTTTTCCTGCTGCGAGGAGCGCTGGTAGAGCGTCGCCTCTGTTTGGGCGTGTGTGTGTGTGTGTGTGTGTGTGTGTTTCCGTGGGAGTTACAAGTGGACACACTGCGAGGCATCGGCATGCCTAACGGGATGGTCATGCACCGAACTTCCGTCGTTGCACTCAAACAGCAGTTTTCGTATGGCGACGTCGCCTGCCGCCTCTTTTTTCTTCGCCACTTGAGACACGGTCACGTCATCGGAGAAGCGGCACGTCAGTGGCCGCATTCATCGACGTCCTGCTCCGCCGCTCCACGGTCCCAAAAAGGCTGCAGTGACGCGAGGGGATCGAGAAAGTGGCGTTCGAAAGTCCAGGGCGGATCTAGCGGTCGGGAGGGGGGGAGGAGAGGGGGGGGTACACGTACAAACCATGAAGAAAAAAAAGCGAGACGAAGACGCGGCCTCGGTGATGTAGTCTAACGAAACGAACGAGATGGCAAAGCCACTGGGTCACCACGCTGCATTGAGTGGACTGCGCAGCCGCACAGGTGGAGTACCGCTTCCCCCCCCCCTCGTGCACATGCTGTCCTTCAAGTCGTCAGCAGCCGTCAGTCAGGCACTCAGCCGGCGGCGTTTGGTGGGCTGCTCCGCCTCGGCGCTCTCTGCAGGGCGGGGGTGGACGCCCCAGGAGGCGCGGCCGCTGCCGCGGAAGAGGCGCGACCCAGCGTGCATCAAGACACCCCAAATGCCCTTGCTCTCTCCGCCGCTGGCGCGAGACGTCGGCGACTTCAATTCAGACGACCGCGGGCTGGACAGGACCGGCGACGAGGCAGCTGACGTGGAATGGCGGGTGCTGTTTTTGGTGTGCGATGCCTGCGGAGCGCGGTCGCCACGTGCGTCGTCTGACGCCGCGCCCTGGCCACGCACACCCCGGGCACGCTCGACCAGGACCGCCTTGGCACCGCCGCACGGTAGTCCGTTGGCGCGCAGGAGCTGGCGCAGCTGCGCCACCGTCATCTTGCCCGGACTGTGTGGTGGCGGGTGGTGGGGAGAGCCGCGCCGCGCGGTTTCCTTCGCGGCACGGGCGCGCGGGGCTGGCGAGTCGTCGCTCGTGCACTCGAAGTCGGAGTCCTCCTCCTCGATGTACGTCGAGCTCGACGCGGCAGAGCTGGCGGACGCGGTCGACGCGCTTGCGGTGGCGCTGCGCTCCTCCAGGAATTGCCGTAGGTACTCACGGCACGCCTTGAGAGCGTCGCGCAAGTCCGCCGCCTGGGCGGCGTCGCGCGGCGTGGCAAAACGGCCGTTGCCGTCCGTAAGAAGGAACCCGTCGTAGGAGACGAGGAGTGCCGGGTCCGCGGTATCCGCACGTGTCAGCAGTGCCGCGGTGGAGAGCGGGCGTGGCAATGGTGACGGCGACTTCTTCGAGGTCGGCGGAGACGTCGGCGGGGAGAGGGGGACGAGGAGGCGCGTCATGCGGGATTGCCGCGTTGGTGGGGTGCCGGAGAGCTCGCTCAGCAGCGTCTCGCTCTCGTCGGCGACGTAGACGAGCCTGCGCTTGACAGGGTCCATGGTGGCCACGTTACCCCCGAGGTGAGTGCGCGAGAGAGTGCTAGACCGCTCCGGTGCTGCATAAAATGAGGGTGTGTCTATGCGTCTGTGTGCGGAAAGGGAGAAGGGATGGTTGCGAGTGTGGTGAGGACCTGCGTTGGCGGCATGTCGCGATGATACGCAAAGCGCGGGCTGCGATCGAAGGAGAGAGAAGAGGGGCGGAGAGGAGGACACAGGGCAGATTTCGAAGAGCGGATCAGCAGAAGAATAGTGGTCGAGAGAGCAGCTGTTGCCGTCACACAAAGCACGTGTAGAGCAAACCCTCGCGCTCCCCACCACGAGTAGTCAATGAAGAAGCACTGGCCTTGAAAATGCTCGCACTCGCGGAAGCGGCAATCAAACAAGACTACGCCGTGAGGGCCGAATGCGGCGGTAGCACAGAAGGAAGCGGCTCCGCGAAACTAGTACACACAAACGCGCCGCCTGCTGATCCCCGTAAACACACACACGCACACGCAAAACCTACTACACGCGCATCTCTCAGAGCCGTCTCACATTTGCTTTCCTGTGAAGACGAGAGGAGCGCGTTCGGCTTTTGCGCCACGCGCGCGGTTGTGATGCGCCTTTTCTTTACCAGTTTTCCCCGCATCTCGTTTAGTGGGCCTCATTACGTCATTGGCTGCAGTTTCTCCCACCCCTTCTTCCGTCACTCATCCGTGCTCGGCCAACCGCTGTCGCCCCCGATTACACAGCAAACAAGGCACACAGGAGCGACGCGCGGGTCACGGGGGTTTCGTGGGGAGGGAAGCAGAAAGGGGCGTGTCTCACAGCCACCATTAAGACCTCGCACAAACGCGAGGGGTGGGGGAACTGGCGCGCCGTGACGCCGCCGCGTCGAAGACCGCGACCAGATAGCAAGACACACACACACACAGACACAAAAAACGAATATATGACAGAGTTGGGTGACCAAAGGAGTCGAGGTCTGAGGTAAGGGCCGGGGCGGCGCAGGCACCTTGCTTTCTGTGCCAAGCACCGCAAAGAACCACACGCCCGACAGCAACACCTCTCTGCCCGTCTACGCGCTTAGCTGCGCAGAGCACGTTGACAGCGCAGCACGCCCTGCGACGCACCCGCCACGCCGGGCGCGATCGACTGCGCCTTGGTGTAGTCCTCCAGCGCCAGCTTCCACTTCTCGATCCCCTCGTAGGCGATGCCCCGGCGCAGGTACGCCTTGACGTTGGCCGGGTCGATCGCCAGGGCAGCGTTGCAGTCGTCGATCATGAGGGAGTACATGTGCGTCTGCTGGTGACAAGCGGCGCGGTTGGCGTAGAACACCGCCTTCTCCTTGACGTTCTCATGCTGCAGCTCTATGGCGCGGGTGTAGAACTCGGCGGCCTGGTCGTACTTGCCGTCCTTGAAGAGGGAGTTGCCGAGCACCTTGGCCTCCTCTGGCGTCTTGCACGCCTTCGACTTGGCCTTCTCGTTGCGCTCGCGCAGCTTGCCGTTGATGTTCTGCAGCTTGTCCATCACCTCCTCGTTGCCCGGACTCACCTTGAGCGCCTCCTGGAACGCCTTCTGCGCCTCGTCGTACTTGCCCATGCTCTCCATGGCGACACCCTTGCGGAAGTGGCCCTTCAGCCAGTCCGGCCGCACGCGGATGCACTGCTCCGAATCGGCTGCCGCCTTCTCGAAGTTGTTCAGGTTCTGCCAGCTTCCAGCGCGGTTGGAGTACAAGGCGCCCGAGGCCTCGCTGTTGGGGTCCATGGCAATCGCCTTGGTGTACCAGTCGATCGCCTCCTGGTAGCGCTTCGCCTTGAAGGCGTCATTGCCCTTGGTCTTGTAGTCCTCC
>JASAOO010003091.1:0-21474 GCA_030849075.1 Zelonia costaricensis | reverse complement strand
AGCGTACCGATGCTGCATCACCCTGCGCTGCGCGGGTCGTGCGCGCGCGGCATGGGACTGAGTCTCGCCCCCCCTCAATCCCCCTCCCATTTGTCTTGCCGCTGTTCCCCTGTCGTCTTGGTGTGCCGCTGTCTTCGTCGTCGCCGGTGCCTGCGCGTGCCGGTTTGTGTGTGTGTTTGTGTGTGTGTGTGTGTGTGTGTGTGTGATCAGTGCATCTTGTGTTCTTGCTTGAATTCTGCAGACGTGTTGAAGTGCCTCGCAGTGAGGGCGGAGGAGGGGAGTGGAGGGGAAGGTGATGGAATCGGAAGGGTCGCTCGTGGTCATTTGTTTCTGTTCGTGCGTGTGTACGTGTGTGCGTGTCTGTGCCTCTCTCTCCTGTGCTGTGCATCCCTTCTCATCTCTTCCCCTCTCTGTCACCCATCTCCCAAAGCCCTTCCTGCCCAACCTGCCGCCACCCCCCGAGCTCAGTCAGCGTACTGCCGCCACCCCCCGCCGTGGACCGGGTCCCTCCCTCCGGTCCGTCTCTCACCCGTTACTTAAGAAAGCGAGGAGTCACCAAGCTTCAACTCAACCGCCGCCAGCAGCAACACAAACGACGTGCGATGGCATCTGCCGCCGTCGTCGCGTGTTCGTGGCACCGAACTCCTCCAGCCATTCCCTCCCCCCTCCCCAACCACCCCTGCCCCCGACGAGCCCTCTCCCGTGCCGCCCCGTCGCCGCAGCGCTGCACGACGCCGCGGGGGCGGTGGTGACTTGGGGGGGGGAGGATGGGGAAGCCGAGCGCGATGAGTGCGGGGCCGGCACGTGTGAATGCGCTTCCCGTGCGGTGATGCCGGACAGCGCGGAGCTGGAGCGGTGTGGGAGTGGCGCTGAGCTGGCAAGCGGCTGGCGTGCGCGACTCCCCTTCCCCGCCAGCCTCGCCATCTCGGTGCACTGACGCTCCTCAGCCACCCCACCTCGTCCCCTCGCCTCCTGATCCTTATTCTCTTCCCTCCCCCTTTTGCTCGTGGTGTCTCCGTCACGAGGCGGAGGAGGGGAGAGGGGGGGGGGCGGGGTGCTCAGCACGGCGTACTGCGCAGGACACACACGTCGGTGGAGGTGCCCTGCAGCTCCTCTTGCGATGTGCCCCACGCTCCCACTTCCCATGCACCTTTCTTGCCCGCCCTGCCCTTCCAACCGACACGCCCTTGCAGTGCAGTGCAGCGCACCATCAAACACACCCACACACACAAAAGAAGAAACACACACACACGCATAACGGCTTCTCTTTCCCCGTCGGCGCCACCGGAATTCGTTTGCATAGAGTTCGCGCGACTGGCTCGCGCGTGCGCCACGTGCTGTTAAGCTTTTTTCCCGCCTCGACCCCCCGAGCTTCAACGCCGCCCCGCTGCCATCGTGAGCGGTGCGGCGCCTTCCACGCCCCCTCCTAAACCTGAAACAGAAGTCAAGCACACACACACACACACACACACACACACACACACACAGACAGACATACGCGTACAGACGCGCTTTGTGAACACGCCCCCCGCCGTGTCCACTGTGAGTAACCACTTGGGTGGCGAAGGAATAAATGATGACGTCCCCTGCGAGTGCCACGACGGTGTTCGCGCGGTACCCCGCGGCACTGGGGCTCCCCACTGCCGACCCCAGTGCCCTCGCGGTGGAGGCGATGCTCCGCTTCGTCGGCGCCCGGTACACCCGCGCCGACGCCCCCCTCGGCGAGCTCGCCCTGTTCATTGCCCCCGCCGCCTCCTCCACCACCAAGGACGCCGCGGCGAGCGCTCCCAGCGCTTCAGCCGCGGACGCAAACGTCGACATCAACACGGGCCTCACGGCGTGCCTGCAGCGGCTGACGTTAGAGCCGGGCGTGGACGCGGTGCCGAGCTCGCAGGCCGCGGCTGCGACCACGGCGGAGGTGCTGACACAGCAGTGCCTCTTTCCCGCCTTCGTCTTCCTCACGCACTTCGACCCGGCGGTGTACGAGGCGACACTGCGCAAGAGCGTGGAGCCGAAGGTGGCGGGCTTCTGGGAGGGGCTGCGCGGCACGTACCGCGAGCACGTGCTGCGCGCCAACCCGTTCTTCTACACAGGCGTGCCGGTGAGCGACGTGCCACGTGGCAAGCCCACCATGTCGATGCTGAAGAAGCTGGGCGAGGTCGGCGCGAAGGCGGACGCCGCGCTGGCGGCGCTCGAGTCGCTTTGCCAGGCGGCCCCCGGCCGTCCCACCGCGGGCACCGCTTTCTTCTTGGGCACGGCGCGGCCCACGTACATCGACGCGCTCGTCTACGCTGCCGTCTCGACGTTCGTGCACGCGGACGTGGGCAGTGGGAGCAGCAGCGGCGGCAGCACCGGCGGCAGTGACGCAGGGTTGGCGGACGTGGGCGTCAGGGCGCACCAGCAGCGCATGCAGGACGCCCACCCTGGGCTCGTCGCGTACGCGGAGCGGCTGCGCCACCAGTTCTTCGAGGCGGACAGCGGGTGCTACTGCATGAAGCCGCGCGAGTCGGCGGAGGCTGCTGCTGCTGCGGCGGCGGACCCCAACGCGGCGGCGGCGGCGGCGCAGGAGAAGATGTTCAGGGCGGGCCGGCTGCAGACGCTGTAGTGGACCGGCCTCTTCGCGTGTGTGTACTTCGCGCTGGTCAACGCGGACATGCTCGTGGCGCTGCTGGAGGAGGCGGAGGCGGAGGCGGAGGCTGAGGCCGCGGCAGAATCCGCCGCTGCAGTCGCCGCTGGTGCGAGCACCTCTGCGTCGGCGGGCCGGGGGCCCGAGCCGCAGGAGCTGTGAGCGCTTCCACGCCCTTTTGCTGTTCGATGCTCCGTGGCTTGGATGGACGAGCACCTCGGTGCGGTGAAGGGTGTTTGTGTGTGTGTGTGTGGCGGCACCTTGTGTGGAGTCGATGCCAGAGTTGGGCGTTGTGACGGGGTCTTGGCTCCGCCTCGTGTCGGCTGGATGCCCTCCCCCCCCTCCTTCCCCCCCCCCCCTCGGCACGCTCCTCTCGCTCAGTGACATCGCAGGGCGCGCGTTCGCGTTCGCGCGTGTGTGTGTGTCTTCCTTGAGATGCGCGTGTCGGCACGCCAGTGTGGAGGCCCGGCCCTCCGCATCCCAGTCGAGGGCGGTGTCACTGCATGGGTGGGGGGGGTCACCGCGGGTGGAACGGGTGGGTGGGGGGCTATGGAGGAAGAGGGGGGGGGTTGTGTAGCGGGCACCTGCGCGGAGTCCCGGCGGGTTCGCGCCTGCACCGTCCCTCCTGTCCACGGCGTGTCGTTCCCCCTCCCCTCCCCCCTACCGCCAACTGGTGAGTGTTGCGTGTCACAGAAGACTTCACTACAGGTAAGAAGAAGGAAAGCAAAGACAAGCGCGAAAAGGACGAGAGGGAGATGGTCGCACCGCAGACGGACGCCACACCCAGGCTTCTGTTCTCTGTTTCAAGGAAGTCAAGGGAAAAGGGTGCTGCTGCGCCGCAGGTGGACGCCGGCGCCGCGGTGGTGTGCCAGGCGCACACGCAGAGGAGGCCACGACAAATGCGAGCAGGGTGGCTTGAATCGTGTCGGGATGGAGGAGAGCCCACAGTGCGAACTCGGACATCAGCGCTGACGGCGAGTCACCGAAGAGGGTGCGTCTAGGCACCTTCTCGCTCTTCGCTGCGTGCCGCACGAGCTCATGGCTGCCTACTCACTCTTCCCCCGGCGCACTCTTCCACACTCGATGCTTATTGCGTTGTGTTGTGGTGGACCCATCCCAACACGCACATCTCCGCGTTTCACAGCCCCCCTTCCCCCTTCCCTTGGCAGCGCGCCGTTCCACTGAACGAGGGGCTTCCAGACCTTCGTGCAGCACGCGACGCTGTCGCGTACACGCACTTCTTGCACATGCCTACTGGAGCTCTTGACTATAACCTGTGTGTTCTCCGGCTTATTCCCCCTGCTTCCCTCTATCTCGCCACGCCTCGTCGATTCACCGCTTCGCCACCCCCCTCACACACACACACACACACACACGCACACATCTACACCCGCAAGCCACTATACGGAGGAATATGGAAACCTAGGGACGGTGAATAGTGACTGGTATTGCCCCCCCTCACTACTCTCTTCTCCTCCTCCTCTGCCGTCCCTCCTTCCTATCCTTCCAGTAGGCGAGGCTCGACGCAGACCTCTCCTCCATCTAAGAAAGAAAAAAACGTGAGACTTTCAAATTTGCTTTCTCTCTCCTCCGATTTCTGTTGACAAAAAATCCTTTTCTTTTTTTTTCTGTTTTTACAACGGTTTTCCGTACCTTCACACCTGTACCGCGTCTTTCCTTTTCTATCCCTCCCTCTTCTGAAGGGAGGCAAAGCGACACTTCTGTCAGTGAGTCCCACCCAACCATCCTCCCGACGTGTCAGCCACCGGGCGAGACATGACGGACATAGAAGGGTGGACCCTGCATTCTCGTGAAATCTCGGCTACATAGAGCAAAGGGAACTGGTTGTGACCCACGACCGCGAACGTGGACATGAACGGGATTAACCCCAGTCAATTTGATTCCTCTCTAATCTGTCTTTACTCTTATCTTCTCTATACGCAAACATGTACCGATCTCACCTACTGACAAGGAAAGGAAGTATTCATGTGTGTGTGTGTGTCTGTGTAGGTGTGCACCTCTTCCTTGAGGGCGCAGGCGGCTATCGCACACTACCGGCGCCTTGCACGCGGCCGTAGAGCGCCCGAGAGAGCAAGGCACAGCAAAGTGGGAGTTACCGAGGCCCGCTTTCTTCACCCCCCCCCCCACCCACACACCCGCAGTGACGTCAGTGTCGGCAGCCGCCCGTGTGCGCGCTGCACGGCTCTGCGCTGCCTCCGCACACACAGCCTCCTCTCTCCTGGAGGCCCTGACGCCGCCATATCACGTCTCCACTGCGTGAGGGTGTGACGCGCGCGGTCTGCTTCACCGCGAGGGCACGTCGCGCCGCGTCGACGCCTCGAAAATACTGCCCCCACCGATGGCACATGAGGCGGTGAATGTGCCGGACCACATGACGCTCGAGTGGTCCGTGTGCCCGGGGGCGACGGAGTCGGCGAGCATGATGGAGGTGCCGCAGGGCACCGTCATCACGGCCAAGAGCTTCACGTCCGTCAGCCTCATGAACTGCGACCTCGCTGGGGAGCAGCGAGTGCAGTACGAGGTGTACCTGCTGACCGGGGGGCTGCTGCAGTGCGGGTGGTGCGCGACCCCGCTGGGGCTGCCCTTCACGGCGACCGAGGGCGTCGGCGACTTCCCGCTCTCCGTCGCGGCGGACGGCAGCCGCGGCGTGGTGTGGAACCTCACCTCCACCCCCGTGCCGGCGCTGCAGTGGCGTGGCGGCGACGTGCTCGGCTGCTTCGCGGACCTCGCGACCGGCAACTTCGACTTCACGCTCAACGGAGTGCTCTTCGCGGGGGCGACGCTGCCCACGAAGGCGTCGCTGCTGCGCCGCGGCGCGCGGTTCTACACGGATGCGGAGTTCACGGACGAGATGCTCGTCTTCACCCCGGCCCTGTCGCTAGGCGAGGGCGAGGCGTGCCTCGTCAACCTCGGCGAGGCCCATATGTGCTACCCCCGCAGCGGCTACCGCACGGTCTGCGAGACGTTCTGGTGCGACGTGCTGGGCCGGAGCAGCGGCGCGTCGCCCACGCTGTCCGACCACTCGGATGAGAGCGAGCCGCAGGACCGCAGCACGAACAGCGACGCCCCACACGAAGCCGTGAGCGAATCGGTGAAGTTGAAGACCAACGCGGGTGATTGGATCTGCCTCTCTGTCGGCGGCGTCAGCGTCCGCGAGCTCATGGACATGCTCCGGCTCCCGCTCCCCGAGAGCGCGACGCACATCGGCAACTCCGTGTTCCACCGACTCTTCACGACGCACGTGGTCGAGTTGCACCGGACACAGGAGCGCTGCCTCCAGCTGGTGCGCTGGCTGGAGGGTAACGTGCGGAAGCGCTGGAAGGCGTTCTGCGCGTGGCTGGGCTTCTGGCTGCTGCGCTTCTACGTCTCCCACAAGGTGTCGCGCGTCGCAGAGACGCGGGAGGGTGCCGTGGTGTGGGACGGCGTACTAAGCGACGAGGGCGACCTCACCCCCGATGCGCTGCGCTGCGTCGAGCTCATCTGGCAGGCCCTGTCGCTGTTTATGCCGGCTGACTGCTTTGCCCCCCTACCCGCCCTCATGATCACGGGCATCCAGCACCGCATGAGCGGCAACGCGTCGCGGCAGCTCCTCGTCACGCGTATGATGCGCGACTTCGCCTCGTTCCCGAGCTACAGGCACGTGCTGGTGGCCGACACGCCGACCTTCGTGAGCGCACTGCTGAACTTGTTCATGGTGCACTCCGTTGACGAGCACGCCACGCAGGCCATCACGGAGGCGCTGCACTCAGCGACGCCGGCAGACGCAGTTGTGCAGCTCGCACTGCGCGACGACGTGTTTGCGCAGCAGCGTACCATGTGGCACAAGGCGGCTACCGCGGTGCAGAACTTCGTCGATGACCCGGTATGCCGCGGCCCGCTGGCGGTGGCGCTCATGCAGATCGTCCAGGACCCGCGGCTGCTTGCCGTCGGCACAGGCGGCTGCCCGGGTCTCGACGCACGCACGGAGGCCTTTCACGAGGGGTTCCCGTACGCGATCGCCGATGCGGTCTCCCCGGTCGTGCTCGGTGTGCTCGCGCTGAGCGTCGCGGCGGCGCTGGGCCGGGGCATGCCGGCGGTGGACGAGCAGCCGCAGCCGCAGCCGCAGCAGCCCGACGGTGACGCCGCAGACGGCCCTGCGACGGCGTGGAGGCCGTCGGCGATGCTGGCAACGCAGCTCAGCTGGCGCGCGCTGGCGATGGAGTGGCTGCCGCCTCAGCGCTTCTACGGCCGCCCGCTCTCCCTTCCGGTGGCGAGCGGCCGCGACGAGGGCGGGGGCGCTGAGTCACTGTTGGGCGACCGCATTGGCGGCTCCCTCGCGCGTGTCGGCAGCGACATCGCGGCGGAGCTGGACAAGTTGAACGGCTGCTGCATGCCGGTCGCCGATGCAGCCGGCGCGGCGCCGTTCGATGCAGTGGCTACGTCATGGCCGGAGCACTGGCGCGCGGTCGCCGCGTTCCACGTGGCGCGGCGGGGCACGCTCGACAGCCTGCCGGCCGTCGCGGCCTTCGTGGAGGGCACGGCGGTGCCGCCGGCGACGGCGCCGGGCTCCGTGGAGGACGCGGTGCAGGAGCGCGGCGAGGAGCTGTTCATGGCGGCGGTGCTGCTGCTGGACGTGTTTCTGCGTGGCCTGCTGGCGCAGTGCGCCGCGCTGCCGAGCGCGATGTGCACGGCAGTGGCGCAGCACATGCAGGCGCCAGAGCCGCGCACGGCGGACGTGCACCCGCAGCTGCTGCGGCACATTGCCAACCTCGCAGTGACCGTGGCGCCGCTGCGGGACGGGCAGAACAGCGCGGGGCTGCGGGCGTTCTGTGGTGTCCTGGGCAAGGTGCACGGATACTACTGGGGCCGCATGGCCGTCTTCGAGCAGTGTCTGTGCGCGGCTGCGGCGCCCCTGCCAGCGACGCCCGCCGCTGCAGTGCCGCCGCTGGAGACGGTGCACCGACAGGAGGCCGCCGAGGCGCCGCACGCCCCTCCACGCGCGTTCCTGATGCTGCCCGTGCAGGTGAGCAACGTGTTTGTGCACTTGTGGCTGCTGCTGGGCCTCGTGCGCGGCCAGAACGCTGACCTCGCCACGCGGGCCCCGACCCTGTTCGGCTTCTTCTTCGACGTGAAGCGGCGCCGCGCGACGGCGAACGCGTTTGCGCGGCTATACATGCACCACGCAGCCGCCAGCGTGCTGGGCGGCAACGCCGAGGACCGCCGGCTCACGGCGCGGCAGCTGTACCGCCTGCACAAGGGGGCGCCGCGAGAGGGAGCGGGGCAGCCGTCGTTTCTAGAGCGGCACTTCCGCGACTTCCTGGACACGTATCAGCGCTACCCCAACGACCGCGCGGCCGTGAACTTCATGTTCGCGCTGGCCATGGATGACGGCTGCATGATTCCGCCGCCTCGCATGCTGGACGAGAGCTTCGCGTGGCTCATCCCAAGGTGCACGCCGGCGGTGGTGGCGTGCCCCCAGCGGCCGTACTTCCTGCTGGAGATGCCCGAGACGCACGACACGGCGGACGGCGTGTACTACCGGCTCTTTGACAGCGTGACGGAGGAGTACAAGTACGAGGTCCTGCAGTTCCCCATCACGGCGGAGTGCAACGCGCTGCTATCGCGGCTCAGCCAGCGCCTCCCACCGCCGCCGTCCTGGGGCACAGAGTCGGCAGAGCACATTCGCAGCTTCCGGTCTCTCTACCAGCAGCTGCGCAAGAACCTGTACGTCTTCGAGTTCGCGACCCGCATCAACGGGAACCGCAAGGCGCAGTGGCTGGAGCGCCGCAACGCGCCGGCGTGGCGTCTCCACTCTGACCCAACACGCGCCGCGGCAGCGCAGGAGACGGCAGGCTTGGCGAGCCTGGGCCGCGACCACCACGACGAGCACGACGCACTGCGGAAGGAGATGATGGAGATGGTGGTGCAGTGCCTCATGCGGGCCAGCGGGCCGCCGGGGTCGCGCCCGTCGACGGCCTCCGCCGATGCGGCGGCCGACAACGTACTGATGCCGGCCGTCTTGCTGGACAAGGACGGGGTGGCGCACTGGATGGAGACGTGCTGCACGCGTGTGGGCCTCGTGGCACCGATGATGTCCGCCACGCGGCGCATGATTGACATCAATGGCACGGTGCGGGCGTCGAACCCCTTTCTTACGGTGGGTGCCATGCTGGTTGCGCCGCTCGTGACGCTGGCGCAGGCTGTCATTGACCGCCGCTCGTGGTGGACGGCGCAGGGTGCCGCGGACGACGGCAGCGGTCTGTCCGCGGGGCGGCGTGCGGGCAGCGTGAAGTGGGCGCTGCAACCGGTGGACGCGGTTCCGGCTGACGTGCTGGGAAACATGGACTTCCTGCGAGGGAGGCTCGATGCGCTGCGCGTCGCGGTGCAGCCCCCGCCCACGACCTCTGCGCGGGTTAGCGGCACCACGGGCCGATCTTCGCGGAGCGCGGTAAGTCAAGGAGCCAGCGGCCATGCGAGCAGCCAGGAGGTCAGCTGCCGCTCCCACCAGCTGCTGAGCCCCAACTCCCCCGCGGGAGACGCCGGCAGCGCGTGGTGTGGCGTTGAGCAGCGTACGCCGCCGCCTGTGCCACCTTTGCACGTGGTGCGGCTGGCCGGTGGAATCGACGACGGTGACGACGACCGGCTGTGCATGATCTGCATGGAGAGCGAGGCCAATGTGCGGCTGCACCCGTGCCGCCACGTGTGCTGCCACATCTGCTACCTCCGCTACCAGCGCTCGGTGCGGGCGCTGCAGCTCGTGCGGGAGGGCGTCGCTCCCCGCGCCGCGTCCACGCCACCGTCGCTGTCGCCGCCGGTAGAGGACGCCGCTACGAATGCCGCGGCGAAGGCGGCAGTGCCGCCCTCGCCGCTCGTGTTGGTCGGCTCGGACACGGACGCGGCCAGCGCGGCGGCGGAGGGGGTGGTTCGGCTGTACACGATGGACACGGCGGCTCCGGCCCCAGTGCAGGCCCGCCGCGGCGAGGACGCCCTGACGGTGCCGTGCTTCGTCTGCAAGGAGGACGTCATCGTGATAGAGCATATCACCGACGACGACCGCGCCAGCGGCGCATAGGCGCGCGCGGCTGACGCTGCGCGTGACGCGTGCCCCGACCTTCTTCTCACCCTGCACGACGCTCGTGTCCGAGTGCCGCGGCTTGAGCCTCTCGACGACAGTTGCTGATGTGTGTGTGTCTGTGTGCGTCAGCTGGGTGTGGTGCGGGGGACGGTGCCGCCGCCGCGGTGCCTCGGGGCGCCCGGCGCACCGGCACGCACCGGTGTAGGTGGAGGCGGGCTTGACGGCGATGTGTTTACTGGTGCGTTGGTAGCGCTGGGGTGTGGGTGACAGCGGCACCGCTGCCGCACCTCGCCTCCCCTTGGCCCCCCACCTCGGCCACGCACGCACTTTCCCCTTCTCTTGCACCCGCGGCGCCACAGCGGGCCTTCGCGCTTCCGCGGCTGCCGCCGCTGTTGACCCCTCCTGGACGGCCTGCGCTACTGTTAGGGCACAGGAAACGAAAGCTGAACACACACACACACACACACACACACAGAGGCACACCGGGTGCGTCGCCGAAGAGGGGAACTCACGGCACCGCCTCGCTGCTGCTGCAACTTTGCGTGCGCTTCTGATGTGCTGCGTTTTGTGAGGGAGAGACGCAGCACGGCTGTCCCGCGGCGCACTCTGCGCCACGAGGGCGGTCGGCGGTGGCATCGCTGCCGCGTCTCTCCCGGGTGCGCCTCGCGTGGCGTGGGTGGGGAGGTTGTGCGTGTGCCACCGCTTGGATTCTCAACTTGCCGCCCCCTCCCCCCCTCCCCTCCCCCGCACATGTTGTGTACATCTTTGCGGCCTCTCCCTCCTCCTCTTCACCTCGCTGTCTCGACACACACACACACACACACACACAGAGAAGCCACCGCCTTGCTTGGCGACTTGTTTTCCGTGTGCCCCCCCGCAGTCCTGCGTTTCTCCGCACGTCAACGTCCCTCCGCATAACACTTCCCCCTTTCTCCCCCCTCTCTACCGCATATCGCCACCATGCAGGGGACGTGGAGCGTGCTCAAGTCGAACGTGGCGAACTTCGTGCCCGGTCTGGCGCTCTTCGCCACGCAGTCGCGCGATGCGTTTGCCACGTGGCTGAAGATCTACAACCGCGGCTACACCCACGGGCCGCAGGAGTTCTACGAGCAGAGCGAGGCGTACAGCCCGGACTACTGGAAGCGCGGCCACGACCAGAACAAGAACATGTGGGTGGACATGAAGCTCAGCGAGGAGGTGTCGCAGAAGGAGCTGGCCCAGCTCATGCGCTACAAGCACGACATGTGGTGCATGGCGCACGGCGTCGGCTGGGGCCTCGTGCTCGGCGGCTACGCACTGATCCCGACGTTCTTCTGGATGTCGAGCAACACCTTCACCCCGTCCTGTTTCAGCCGCTCCCCCGAGGAGCAGAAGGCGTGGCGGGAGGCGCAGGACCTGTACCGCTACCGCAGCGCGCCGTCCTACATCATGGACACCAAGTGGTTCTTCGACTACCACGCCTACCCGTGGACGCCGACGCAGGAGCGCGCCTGGGACGACCTCTTCGAGAAGAACAATGTTCGCCGCGACCCGAAGGTGCTGCGCCCCGCGGCGGAGATGTACGACGGCTTCCTCAAGTTTTACCAGATCAAGCGCAAGTCGCTGCGCCACCTTGCCCGCAGCATGAACATGCCGACGTTCCCGATGCTCAGCCGCACGTGCGCCAGCACGCGTGTGAAGGACTACTGGAACCTCGCGTGGAATGAGGACTACATGGTCATCACCCAGAAGCTGCACGAGCAGATGTCTGACGAGGACCTCTACGACTACGCCTGGCGCCGCTTCCTAGCTCCGTACGACAAGAACCTGTCCCGCGACGAGGTCATGACGCGCGTGAACGACTACCACGAGTTCCTCGGCCCCAAGTTCGTGGAGGAGGGCAAGACGCCGAACCTGATCATCCTGACCAACTACGTGCTGGGCTACTACAACGATCCCGCCTACCTCGTCGAGGACATCAGCGCGCTGGAGGGCAACGACTTCGAGTACATGGCGCACCTGGGCAAGGACGCCTTCCTGCGCCGCCTCGAGTTCGAGAACGGCCCGCTGCGCGACCAGGTCGAGGCGCACACGCAGAAGCTCATCGCCGAGCGCGCCGCCGCGGCCGCGGCTGAGGCGAAGGCGCCGCAGGTGTCCGCCTAGGCAGGCCGTGATGGTCCGTGTCGTTGGTTGTGAAGACAGGGAGATGCGGGGGGGGGGCGGAAAGGGGCGGAGGGGGCGGCGCGCTGGCCGGCTGGTCGGCTGAGGTCGACGATGCACGAAGCCCGTTCCTCGCGCGCACACCCACATCGCGTCCGCCGCACTCTTTGCCTTTCTCTCCTCCCACCCCCACCCCCGCCCTCTGTCCTTCTCCCCCTCCACACCTCCCCCTTGTGTGTTTTCTTTAGGAAGTAGTCAACGCCGTGAATGTTGCCGTTGGTTGGCACGCACACGCACACACACACACACACACACACACACACACACACACACACGCACCGCAGTCACGCTGCATCGTGGCAATGCGTGGCACCCGCTCACACGCACACGCCTTCAGCTTTTGGCTTTTCCTTCTCTTCGTCTTGTGTCCGCACGCCACCGCAGCACGAGGAGGTGCAGTCGCTCGTGATGGGCCCCCTTCCCCCTTCCCCGTCTCGCTCGTCCTCTTCACGTTCGCTGCGCCTCATGCTCGCAGCGCACGTGGAGTGCATAAGGAAGCGATAACGGCACTGGGAGGAGCGGGTGGAGGGCAGGGGTGCGGCGTCACCCCCGCCGTGCGTGAGGGGTGGGGCGAGCGCGGACATGGTCGACGAGGTCGCCACGATCCTCCTTTCCCCCTCCCACCCCCTCGAGCACCCCCCCTTCCTTTCTCTTCTTCTGCCGATCGGTGGCGTTGTGCTGGAGGTACGAGTCTTCGTATTTGTGTCTGTCTATGTGTGTATGTGTGTGTGTGTGTGTTTGTGTGCATGTGTGTGTGCGCGTCGACGCAGCCTTCGAGAGGTACGGGGCTCCGCGGCGTTGTTGGCGGAGGCCCCCCTCCCACCCCTACTGTTACCCCCCTCCTCCGTAGTGTAGCACAGACCCAACTAGTCACAAGACAGGGAAAGTGGAAATGCGCGACGGCAGCTCCACCGAGGTGGGCCCCGCGCGAGCAACTCCCTCGCACGCCCCTCTCGACAGCCTGCGCCAGCTGTGCCCTGTCGCTGCGAGCTTGCACCGAGGACGTGCAGGAGGCCACGCGTGACACAGCGCCGGGGGCACCTTCGCTCTGCGGTTCCCTGAGCGAGGATTGCGGCGGGTGCGCACCGCGACATCGGCTCGCTCTTCCCCCTGCTTTTCCTCCTTCTCCCGCGTCGCTCCCCCCCCCTTATGCTGCGCGCCACCACGCACATCCGATCCCGCGGATGGGCATGCTGGTGACGCAGCACGCGGCAGAGAGGGGTGGGCGATGACGAAAGGTGGTTGCCCCAGGGCAGCGTGCCACGCACACACCAACGCACACAAGCGTGCGGCAGGACGCCGGCTGAGCAGGGACGCACGTCTTTGCCCCTCTTACTTGTCTCTCCGCTAATGTGTGTGTTTGAGTGCTGCGCTCACGCGCTGAAGGTTTGCGCTCTGCCTGCAACTCTCTTCCCACCCCTCCCTGTTTTTCGTTTCTCTCCCCTCTTCCTCATCACGCCGGTTGCACTGCGGCTCCCTCCCTCCCCTGCCCCCCTCCCTCCCCCCGTCCCGCGGAAACAGAGAACATCAACACGATCCCCCCCCCCCCCCCCCCACACACACTACCCCATCGACGCACTCCCCCACAGCGCAACCCACGTAAGAATAAGACGCGTTCCTCCGTCTCCCCTCCCCCTCCTCCTCCCGTCCCCCCCCCACCCGTTGTCGTCATGAGCAGCGATCTCGCGGACTTCGACGGCGATGACGTCAAGACCACCATCGTCGCGGCGCAGCCGATGGGCGTTGGCATGGGCACGCACAGCGCCGTGGCCCTCGGTGGCTTCCAGGACTTCTGCCTGAAGAGCGAGCTGGCGAACGCCATCCGCGAGAACGGCTTCGAGCACCCGTCGGAGGTGCAGCACCAGGCGCTGCCCAAGGCGATGCTTGGCGCCGACATTCTCGCTCAGGCCAAGTCGGGCATGGGTAAGACCGCCGTCTTCGTCTTCGCGCTGCTGGAGCAGGTGGAGAAGGTGCCGCAGGGGCAGAAGCCGTACTGCCAGGCCGTCGTGCTCGTCCACGCCCGCGAGCTGGCGTACCAGATCGAGCAGGAGTTCCAGCGCTTCAGCAAGTACCTGCCCTACGCGACCACCGCCGTCTTCTTCGGTGGCGTCCCGGAGGACGAGAACGTGAAGCAGCTCAAGAAGGAGGTGCCGGCCATCATCGTGGGCACCCCGGGCCGCATGAAGGCGCTCATCCAGAACAAGGCCTTCGACACGACGCACGTGAAGTGGTTCGTCGTGGACGAGTTCGACCGCTGCCTCGAGGACATCAAGATGCGCCGCGACGTGCAGGAGATCTTCATGAAGCTGCCCAAGGAGAAGCAGGTCATGATGTTCTCGGCCACGATGACGGACGAGCTGCGCGACGTGGCGAAGAAGTTCATGAAGGATGCGACGGAGATCTACGTGGACCAGCGCGCCAAGCTCACCCTGCACGGCCTTGCGCAGTTCTACATGAACGTCACGGAGGCGGAGAAGACGCGCCGGCTGGCCGAGATCCTGGACGTCGTCGAGTTCAACCAGGCGATCATCTTCACCTCCTCGGTCGAGCGCTGCGAGGCGCTGAACCGCCAGCTGCAGCAGATGAAGTTCCCGTCGCAGGCGGTGCACTCTCGCATCAACCAGGAGGAGCGCCTGCGCGTGTACGAGAGCAGCAAGGCGAACACGACCCGCATTATCGTCGCCACGGACCTCTTCGGCCGCGGCATCGACTTCGACCGCATCAACCTGGTCGTGCAGTATGACATGGCCTCGGAGGCGGACAGCTACCTCCACCGCGTCGGCCGCGCCGGCCGCTTCGGCACCAAGGGGCTGACCATCGCCTTCATCACGGCGGACGAGAAGGAGGTGAAGCGGGAGAAGCGCAACTACACGGACGGCGGCATCATGAAGGAGGTTCAGGAGCGCTTCGAGATGAAGGTCGAGGAGCTGACGGACATCAAGACGCAGCTGAACGAGAGCCAGTACATGAACAAGTAAGCCGGCCCACGCGCGTGTGAATGTGAGTGAATGTGTGGGTGTGAGAGAGCGCACGGTTATTTCTTTACTCTGTCGACTTTGGTGCCGCGGTGCGCGTCGGCGGCTGGACCAGGAAGGACGGGGGATGCACGGGCAGATACGAGAGAAGGGGACAAGGAGAAGAGGACGGCTCATACGTGTGTGTGTGTGTGGTGGTTCGTGCTGTGTTGCGCGTTGTACGGTGTGCATGAGTGAGCCACCTTCTTTTTTCTCTGTGTCCCTCTCTCCCTCTGTTCTCGTCCACGTCAACGCCCTTTCCCAGCTCAGTGCGTGCGACTGGGCCGGTGTCGCGTCTCGCACGGCTTGTGCGCGTGTTTTGTTGATGCGAACGCCTTCTTCATAGAATGCCCTCGTCCCCTGTCGGTCCTTCATGCCCTTTCCTTCTCCTGTTCCATCTGACGGTGGGCTGAGAATGCGCTCAAGCCCCGCCCCCTACCCTCCCCTCCCTGCCCCTCCCCCGCTGTGTGGCGGCTCCCGCTCGAGAGGGGGGGGGGATTTCTCTCTTCTGCCCTCTGTCGCCATGTATGTGTGTGTGTGTGTTTTAGACCCACACATGGCCCACCCCCTCTTCCTTCCCTCCTTTCCCCGGTGGCATTGTGAAGAGTACAACACGCCATGAGCGTCGCTAGACGAGCCAGCACGTACGTCCAACCCTCATGCACGTCCTCATACCCTGATGTGCTGGACGCTGCTCCCATCCTCCGCGAGTGGAGGTGCGGAAGGGACGGAGTGCAAGAGGGGGGGGGGCAGAGTGGAAAGAGTGCGGGCTGCAGGCGTGGCAGCTCTCTTCTCCTTCTTGTTCCGCATAGCCCTACCGGCAGCTCGCTGGAGCGTTTAACGATGAGTGTGTTGATGTGTGTGTGTGTGCGTGCGGTGTGGGTGTTTCCTGAGCATCCGAACGACCGCCGCCTCGAGGCGCGCGTGTTTGTGACTATCGCGGCTTCTCGTGCTGGGTTACCCCATTTCCGCTCCCGTCTTACGTCGCTGCGTCGGCGATGCCGTTGGGAGAGCGCGGGGTGTGGTGGAGGAAGCACTGGCGCTGGAATCAGCGGGCTGTGTGTTGACGAGAGGGAGAATGTGTGTGTGTGTGTGTATGTGTGCAGTACGCGCGTGGCAGCAGCCGTCGTGTTGTGTGTTTAGCTCTTCCCCCATTCCCCCTCTCCGGTGGGTAGGGCTGCGACGCGCGCAGGTGGGCCACCGTCTGCGTGCACGCATGTGCGGTGGTGTAAGTCGGTCGCTTCTATTTGTCCGTGTGTTTGTGCAGATTGTCCGCCGTTGGCTTGTCTCTTTTCTGTTGTGCCTTCTTCTGCGGTGTGTGCATGGGTGACGTGGCGTGGGAGCTGCCGCCTGCACGCGGGTGTTGACGCCAATCGGGGGAAGAAGAACGCACACGGCGCTGTTTTAAAGAAAAAAAAAGTCTGGGCAAGAAGCCGAGGGCTGGGGGCGGAGGGCCACGAGGCGGTCTGGTCTCGCCCTCACCACCTCCCTCTTCCTCCTCCTCCCTTCCCTTCCCTTTCCCTTCCTTGCGCCGCGGCCGCATGACTTGAGGATTTGTTTCCGTAGGGACGTGCACCCCCCCGTCCCCTCTCTTCCCCATTCCTCGCCTCCGGCCCTCCCCCCTTTTTGTGTGCAGTGGTTCAAGGTGACTAAGTGCGCGATGCAGTGACGTGCACACTCGAAATCAAAAAAAAAAAAGAAGAAACAAGAGGCAGCAGATGGTGTGGAACCGAAGCCGGTACGCTGGAAGGGACGGCCCTGACCCGAGGGTTCCACCCCCCCCCCCCACACACACACCGTTCACGCAGCGTATAGAGCTCTCACACGGGCACCGCAGGCGTGCACCCCAGCGCCACGCAAGCCGTGCCAATTCCCCTCCTTGTCGTAGCTTCGCGGCCGACACAGGGTCCTCTTGCAGGCCGGTACGTCTTCTTGATCCTTCTTGTGTGCCCCGCACGCAGTCGACCTTGACAAACGTCGAGGCAAGACGTGGCGGAGGGTGAGGGTGGAGGAGCGGAATGCGCGTCTTAGACCCTTTCCGGCCCGTCTTGCAGAGTCTATCGCTCCGCGGAGCGCCTCAGCAACGCAGAGCAGCGGAGGGATCGGGTGAGGTGAGCGCGGTAAGCCGCAGCTAAACACTCGCACGCACACACACACACAGCAACAGAGGCGCGTGGCGGTTTTCAACGTGTGACTGTCCCATCGAGGTCAGCTCCACACACAGGAGACGGCGAGGGGGAAGTGCCGTGGTGGTGGCGCGCTCGCACAACGTGAAGCGCAGCCTCCCACGGGCCACAGGATACGGGGACGCCCACACACCCGCATCCGCCCACGCCCACGCCCCACCAAACACACACACGCCGCAGCCGCACAGCTCGGCGCGCGTGCAGGTCCGCTTGTCGGCCTCGGGTAGAAAGTGGCACTTGGTCTTTGCCACAGCACGCCGCACACAGCCCCGCGAGGCTGTGTGCGGCTGCGCGGGGTTCGGCTCACTTCGTGTGTGCCACCCGCGACGCACCGCCCCTCGCTCTTCCTTCCCCTCCCCCCTCCGCTCACCCCACGCCTTCCTGACGGAGGGGGGGGGTGTGTGGCTGACGGTGGAGGTGGATAGGGCGAGGAGGCTCTGGGCGGCTTGCGGCCTTTCCGAAACACGGATGGACTGGCGGTGGGTGATGCAGCTCCACTCGCTCACCGAGTGCGTCTTCGCGCACACTCTGTGGGCCGTGGCTCTTCGCCCCCCCCCCCCCTCCGTGCATGTGCGCACAGTGACCGTGGCGAGGCCCATGGCCCACACACAGGGATGCCTGTGGAAGAGAGAGGGAGAAGGATGTGTGCGTGTGTGTGCGTGCGTTGCACGCTGGAAGGTCGCAGGGGTGGGGGGGAGGGGGGGCTGGGTGGGATTGGGCCAGAGCAGCCCATGGCGGAGGTCAAGAGTGTGTGTGGTGGTCAGCGCTGTCACTCCTCCTCTACTCTCTTGCCACTGCCTCCGCTCCTCTCCTCCCTTGCCGACGTGTCCCGTCGCAGCCCACACCGCGCGCTGGTCCGCCGCGGTGCACCGTTTCTCCTCGTGACGGCGCGCCGGGGCTCGCGCCACCACCGGCCGCGTGAGTCCTCGAGACCGCCTCCTCTCCCCTCTCCCCACTCCTCGGCCGCGGCTTGCCCCCGCCACGCACTGCCTCCCTCCCCTTGCGTCCAAGGTGTGCGTGTGTGTGTGTGTCTGTGCACCACCACGAGTGCATCCCGAAACAAACGCGATAGTTGGCGCCTCCCTGCGCAGCCACTTCGCCATGCCTCGCGCGCGCGCAAAGAGGGCACCGCGCGCGGTGTGGCCCACTCTCCCTCCCTCCCCCGGCGCGCTTCCCCGCTCTTCCTTTCCCTCTCACTTGCAACGGACCACCGTGCGAGGGAGTACTGACTCGCTTGTGTGTGTGTGCGCGCGTGCGGGTGCGCCTGGGAAGGTTTGTGCGCCCGTGTGAGACACCCGCCTCTTCACTCTTCTTCCATCACATTCGCCCCCTCCCTGCTCAATCTCGTGATTGCTGGAACACGCCCCCCCCCCCTCCAGGAGGTGCGCCACCGCATCTATTAGACTCTGACACACACACACACACACACACACACACACACACACAAACACAAATCCACACGACACAAGGAAGAGGTGGACGGTGACCCGTTGCCGGGGGACCTCTTCACGTGCGCTGATTGTGTTTGTTTTCCATGACAGTGGACCTCTTCTCCCTTTAGTGTTTCTTCTCGTTCCTTGTTTTCCCCGGTCTCTGCCCGGCTCCTCTCCATCTAGCCGTGACAGGGACAGACTCCAAAATACACACACCGACTGCTTGCCGCATTGCGAGGTCACGTCGTCTCTGCACCTTGGCGGCTCGTAGNTCTGCACCTTGGCGGCTTGTAGATCTTAGAGCTAGGCGCACCCCCCCCCCCCGTGTCAACACCGCGGTAATTCGGTCAACGGCGTCTTGTGCCGCTCACGCCAAGCCTCCGCGTTCTTTCCTGAACAAGAAAAAAGGAGGCTGCCGTGTTCGCCTTGATTCCCCCTTCGCTGTCTGGTGTGTGGTTCGTGGTACAGCAGCAGCCCCCCCCCCCCTCCCCGCACCCCCCGCACCCATGCACATCTATGGCAAAGACCAGCAGGCGTTTCACCTGCAACGCACTCAGGCGGAGACATGGTGGTCTCGCCTCAACATGCTCATCGTGGTTGTCCAGCTCGGCTGCTTTCTCTCCGCCATCATCCGGACCGGCACGAACGCGTCGAACTCCATGACCAACAGCTTCTTCATCAACTCCGTGCTCGCCCTCAAGTCACCGTACCTCGTGCCCGGCTGTGTGTACGACGTGACCCGCACGCACGCCTTCTTCAGCAACGTAAAGTACCAGCTGAGCCCCGACAACGTCGGCTACTTCGTGAGCCGCGGCGTGCAGAACATCCGCTACCTGATGGCCATCACCGCCGTGCAGGTCGTCATGAGCGCCGTGAACAAGGTGTGGTTCGAGACTAACACGCACGAGATTCGCTACCACTTCGTCGTCTTCCGCAAGGACATGGTCACGACATGGGAGGTGCTGCTCATCGTGCTTGGCTTGGTCATGACGTTCGGGGTGACGAAGGAGAACCAGATTATGACGGACTACGTGACACGGTGCACGGGGGAGGGGATGATTGGCACGTCCTTCTACCACTCCGTGCAGCCCTACACGGAGCTCATCGTGTCGTACATCGTCTCCATGGCCTTTACCGTCATCAATGCGCTCTTCGCGATCTGGAACTTGTCCAAGGAGAACCCGCGCGACGTCATGCTGCGCGAGGCCGAGGAGCGGCAGCGGGAGTGGAAGCAAGCGATGCAGAAGTACTACGGCATCACCGACCCCGACGCGGCGACGGCGGCGGCGGCGGCGGCGACGCAGGCGGAGGGCACCGCGGGCGGCACGCACCCGCAAGTCATTTACGCCGACAACCGCGGCGCTACGGTCGGCCCCGCCGCGCCGCCGGGTGCCGCCGCGCCACCGGCCTCGCAGTCGCCTAGCCAGCAGCAGCAGACTCAGCACGGGCGCCGCCACGGCTACCACCACGCCATCCGCAAGGGCCTCGGCCACCCGTTCAGCGCTCTCTCCACCTCGCTGCGCCGCCGCTCGCATGCCGGGGAGGCGCTGGAGGCGGGGGGCGGCGAAGTGCCTGCAGCAGCAGCCGCACCCGTCCCGCCAGCCACAGCAGCCCAGCCCACCCCCGGGGCGACGGGGGCGCCGGCGATGCTGCGGCCCTCGAACGAGCTCCCGCACGTCGGCCCGAGCGTCAGCCGGCCGCTCACGCCGCTGCTGAACGAGGAGTACGACAACGAGGCGTACGAGATGCCGGATGTGCGGCCGCAGCAGCCGCGAGCCGCGATGGAAAGGGGCGATGGCGCCAACGGCCGGGCGGCGACGGCTCCGGCCGCCATGGCGGAGTCCTCCAGCTCGGGTCGCTACGACTTGCACGAGGTCGCAGACGACGAGGAGCCGGTAGGGGCGGTGGACGTGGACATGACCAACAGCTCCCCGCACGGCGGCGGCGGTGGCAGCGGTCGCGGCGGGGGTGGCGATGGTGCGGCGGCGGCGGCAGGCGCGGGCCGCGGCCGCGTGGCGAGCGGGTCGGACGCCTCCACCGCGCTCATCGCGGCCCGCCTCTCCGGCGTGCCGCCGCCACCGCCGGTGTACAGCGGCGACCGCCGGCAGCGTGCGCCCATGAACCGGGCGACGATGTTGGCGCCGCCCTCGCCGCTGCAAGGTGGTGCGGAGACGACGGACGACACGGTGCATCTGTGATGCATCGACCTGCTTCTCCCCAACCTCCGCCGCATTGATGTGTGTGTGTGTGTCTGCGCGTATTTAGAGTAGAGCTGGCTGATTCACGGCAGCTGCCACGACGTGGTTCACTTCACCATTTTCCCCTCGCATGTGTACGTGTGTGTGTGTGTGTCTGCGCTCATTGTACACGAGTGCGCGTCTCACGACATCGTCACGTTGTTTTCTTTTCCTCAGCCCCCCTCCCTCTCCCTCCCTCCGTCCCCGTCTCGCTCGCCTTCGCCTGTCTGCATCGTCTCATCTCGTGCTGCCTCTCTCCCGACTCGGGAACGGAGAGGCGCCATACAAACCGAACCTGCAAAGTTACACATCAACCCGACGCACATGGGCAGCGACGTGGCGGCGATGGACGCGTCGCACCTCCCCCTCCCCCTTTCTCCACGCGCTTCTACGTGATGCTCTCCGTCAAGCATCGCACTTGACTCCTCCACTGTCTCCCACGGCCCCCAACTCCCTCCTCCCTCCTCCCTCTGTCTTCTGCCGTCTGTGTGTACCACTCACGCGCATTCATTCTGGTGACCCTCACCCTCCACACACACACACACAAACGCCTCTCTGCTGCTTCCCCCCCCCTACACGTGACGCTCAGGAAGTTCCGAGCATCTTCTGCCCAGCACCCCTTCCCCCGAAAGCCCCCCGCCGTCTTCACCATGTCCGCGGCTCCGCAGTACTACCACGCGCATCAGGTGGATGCCACCATTCAG